>JAUEKX010073457.1:0-13001 GCA_031834005.1 Dendronotus venustus
CAGTTTCTATTTAAGAAAGACAACATTGGCAAATATAATTTATGTTCAATAAAATACAAAGCGAAATAAGTTTAATTACATTTTAAAGATTAATTTAAGATAATCCTGTTTTGAAGTTTAATAATAATAAAAGTTAGTGAAGCATATTTTTAACTGAAAATCGTGAACTGTATTAAAAAATTCCTCCAATAAAGTATAAACAATAACACACACTTCTAATAATGTCCACCTCCCCAAAGTCTGCATAGACAGACAATGTACGAGTTATAACAGCATTTTATAACAGCATTTTCCTTCCTAAATGGTATATATTTATATCTGAACAAAACCAGCATCCATTTTTATAACGTTTGGATTAAGGAAATTTGACTTTATTGAGACATGGTCTCTTTTTAGTTGAATGTAACGACGCAATATTAATATGTGGGTACCAAATACAGTCTGTAAAGATATCATCATAAATTAACCTGCGAAGAGAGTGTTTATTTATCCCAAGTTTAATTTTGCTACAGTTTTCTAATGCTCAGAGTAAACACTAAGTTAACTAGTAACTAAGTAACTTTTATGAGACTTAAACATCGCTCCAAAACTTGGACAATTCTGTCGTGTCACCGTGAGTGCTTTGATAGCAGTAATTTTGGCAATTTTGTGTATGTATAAATATATGTATATGTATTCTATTTGCAATACAAAAAAAATTATTATTAATTGGAAAAAGAATTGATAAAAAATTAAAAATGACAAACATATATAAAACATATATAAAATTTCTTGGATGTACGTTTGTTATTACCTAGAAAGTAATTGGCTTTTACAGTTCTTTTACTAAAACAAGCCATTCATATCTTCACTACGCATCAGTGTTTTAGAAAAAATACATATGTATATTATAAGCGGGATGTCACTTGGACTTCGGTTCGATTCTAGTTAAGTTTTGTTTTTTTGCTGGCCATTTTTAGTTTTCGTCTTTAATGTCAGTCAGATTATTTTTCTTGATTTTGTGTCTCATTATTAGCTTACCTTGATTGAGTGTGTATTTCAAATAGTTATTTTTCATATGGCAGGTCACAAAGCTAGGCCGTTTTAACCTAGTAGGTAAGGATCTGCTGACAACGAGACAGGTACATACTGGTATGTCATGTTAGATGAAAATCTCAAGTGAAAATTTGACTTTTTTAACTATTGCCTTGATTTCCAAAGGGAATTAGTGATTTTCTTCAACAACAAAGTCTTTTTTGTTTTATAATCTTTTCTGTTAGTTCTTTTTCAATGTCTACCACTGTGCGCGTCTGTTGATAATTTTCTAGGATTCTTTTTATTGTAGATCATATTGGTTGTATTAAATTCGTAATATTATACCTTTTATTGTAAATATCCTTGTTTTTTTCATTTGTTTTGATGATAATGAAAATTTGTGGAAAATAGTTACGGAGAAAGATTAGTAGTTTTATTTTTAGAGGAAGATATCTATAAAATTTATACTGTTCATCATGGACTTACCTATTATAGATAAATAAGACTTGCTATTAAAACAACAACATCAATTACTGCGAGGACGACGTAGTCAGTGCCAGCATTTGAAAAAGATTTTCTTAAGACGAAACAATAAAGATAATTTTAAATCATATATTATTATATGACTTCTTTGCATCTCTATGTTGTATTTTCCTTCTATCAATCGGTATAAAAGGGACTTCATGCAACTGAGAAAATCAGTTTTGTAATTGATTTGACGAGTACAATTGACGAACAAATCACAACGAAATCAAAAAAGCAAAGATGAAGATCTGGAAAGCATTATTGATATTGTCCTTCCTGGTATATGCGGTTCATTGTAAGTTCATTCTGTATAATGTTTGAGCTATTTTCTTAAATTTGTAGCAATTTTCATCAATCTACACAAAATTAACAACATTCTGTAAATCGTTTTATTTTCACGTGACAATGCTGAAGAGAAATATGGCTCAAATACATGATATAATTAATTTAACAACCATAGGTGAAGAAACAGCATCAGAAGATGCACCTAAACAACTTGAAGATGCACCACAGGAGCATGAATCCACAACAAACGAATTAGAGAATGCTGATCAACAACAAGACAATGAAGATGAAATAGACGAAGAAGAAGAAGATGAAAATGGTAAGAACGAATTTTGTAGATGGAATAAATTAACCTCAGAATAGCTTTGTCTTTTCTCGTCCAAATAAAAATCAATAATTGGAAAATCCAGCAGATGCTGTTTGTTCAAATATAAAAATAAAACATTTAAGACGGAAAATGCTGGGATAAAAAAAGAAAATAAAAGTTACTATTATTTTGTACATAAGACTTTGAATTGAAGAATTAATCTTACCCTCTTTTCTCCTTCGTTGTAAACTCTTGAACTGTCTGAAAAGTAATAAATTTTAATAACTCGAACATTGTATGTCTATCCAGCCTTTGGGGAGGTGGACATTATTAGAAGTGTGTGTTATTGTTTATACTTTATTGAAGGAACTTTTAATACAGTTCACGATTTTCAATTAATATTATGCTTCACTAACTTTAATGATCTTTAAAGTTCAAAATTGGAATACCTAAAAATTATCTTTAAAATTCAATTAAACTTATTTCGCTTTGTATTTTATTGAACATAAATTATATTTGCCAATGTTGTCTTTCTTAAATAGAAACTGTGGAATGAGATTATGATAATGTCACATGGATATTGCAGTTAGTAAAATTGAAGGAAAATTTGTGATCAAAATGATATAAGAAACCACAAATTCAATTTTGGTTTAATATGCTGATTCAATATGACGCAACTACTTCCTTCTCTATCTCATACAATGATGATGCACAATGAAAAAGCTTATGTCTGTAAAATTTGAAGATTTTCTGTAAGTTATAAATTTCATTCATCAAAATTTTTGAATATTTGCATCCCCGAACGTGTAACAGTGAGTTCAGTTTACTAATCCCATTAGCTCAGAAATGTTATATTTTATTGTATTATTTAAAATTTTGTTTTTGTTTTTGCTAAATCAATTGTAATAATCACAGTCTTTAAGTTTCTTATGTAGAACTGCATATAACTTCATTGAACAGTGTACACTAGGAAAAAATAGGGTATTAGTAATAGTAAAAATAATGTCCAGAACTTTATCTTTATTTGTATTGGAAAATTTTAAATGCTTACTTTTATCGTATAAAATCCAAATGTGATTTTACATTCATACAATGTCTTTTTGATTCTGATGGATGAAACGAAGATATTGCATAGAGAATGAAGGAAATCGTGGAATATTCGAAATACTTTATTTAAAATATGATCTTTTTGTATCTTTTTTTGGGTTTTGATTTTTTGATAACCGACTGTAATATGTTATTAATATAAACTGTTCTTCATTGTCGAGTGATAGAAATTTAAAACAACGAAATTAAAAACATTAACATCATGTTATAATTAGTGGATTCAAATGAAAATTTGTGGTGGAAGTGACAGTTAAGTAATTCTGAAGAAAATGCAACATTGAATTCTTCAATGATGCTGAGTCACTATGATTCAACTTCCTTCTGTTGCTTTCTCTCATGATACCAATGTTGAACTGTGAAAATCAGGGGAAAACCATTTATAAAAACTATTAGATCGAAACATCTTGTTTTCATATAATAATTTTTTCAAAAAATAAAGCTTCTTAACTTTATTTTCATTATAAAATTAATCGCCCAAAGCAACCTTTTTAAAAATGTTTGTTGTTTTGCAGGATGTCAAGTATACTTGACATCATTCAACTTTCTGCAAAAATAGAAAGAAAAGAAAAGAAAATCACCGAAGTATATTACGCGTTTTTTTTTCTTTTCTTTTTTTGTCGTAGTTCAAAAAATCTAAATTTGAACACTTTTTTCGGCAATCAAAACGCAAGTTTTAAAAAAGTAAATGGAAAATAATAACAAGTTTAGTTCGTCAAAAATACTTGAAATCGCCAGTTAAAGAGTTTTAAGGACGGATACATATTAAGAAACTACTCATGGTCTCTGCTGGAATGAACAGTGTTTTTCTGATGGTTGGAAAGAAAGAATGAGTATAATTAGATAATTATGGCAATGCAATTACACAAAAAAGGAAATGTCTCAATCAATGAAAATTATTATAAGTTTCACCTATTTCCTTTTCCCTACTTACCTCTAGTCTGCTTTTAATTTAATCGTTTATGTAGCAGTTTCTTGCTCTAATCTGTAGCACAACTACCATGTTTCGAAATAAATCTTTCTTTGATGTTTTATGCAGCCACTACCGACGACTAACAACATTATGAACTGTTAAATAATCATTATTCCTAAGTTGGAAATAAGAAATAATTTCATTTTACTAACTTTTGTATATTTTTTAATAAAGCAATAAAAATTAACATTACCAAGCTCACAGCCAAAGGTAACTTAGCTCACTTTATTACATTTAGGGATGTCCAACTTCAAAGGTTTTGATGTCAGAAATTAACGCATAAAAGAAAAATTCAGAACTTTATAGATGTGAACTTTTGCCTCGTACATCATCATCATCATATAACATAGTACGGGTAAAAGAAGGAAGTAGTTGAGTCATCTTGAATCAGCATTTGAAACTAAAATCAAATTTGTGGTTTTTTATATCACTTTTATCACAAATATTTACCTGATCCTACTAATCACAATTCTCATGTGACAATTTTAATACCTTACTCTACAGTTTCTAATTAAGCAAGCAAACAATGGCAATTATAATTTATATTCTAACGTGTTTAATGCGGTTTTTAAAAAAGCAAAATCCAAAGACGAAACAATAAAGATAGTTGTAAATTATAAATTGTTATATGACTTCCTTGCTTTGCTAAGAAGTACCTTCCTTCTATATATCTGTATAAAAGGGACTTCATGCAACTGAGAAAATCACTTTTGGATTTGATTTGACAAGTATAATTAACAAACAAATCACAACGAAATCAACAAAGCAAAGATGAAGATCTGGAAAGCATTATTGCTCTTGTCTTTCCTGGTATATGCGATTCATTGTAAGTACATTCTGTATAATGTTTTGGATATTTTCATAATTTGTAGTAATTTTCATAAATCTGCACAATATTAGCAATATTTTGTAAAGCTTTTTATTTTTACATGACAATCCTGATTAAAAATAAGGCTCAAATATATGATATAATTAATTTAACACCCATAGGTGAAGAAACAGCATCAGAAGATGCACCTAAACAACTTGAAGATGCACCACAGGAGGATGAAACCACAATAAACGAATTAGAGAATGCTGATCAACAACAAGATAATGAAGATGAAATGGATGAAGAAGAAGAAGATGAAAATGGTAAGAACGAATTTTATACATAGCAACAATTAACATCAGAATGGCTTTATTGTTCCTCGTCCAAAATAGAATCATGACTTTGAAAAGTTCCAGCGCATTTATTTCACCCATACACTTTACCCTTATCTCGACAGCACTTGATGTTTTACTCTCAAGCTGAGTATTGGGAATTGAACCATATTTTATTCTACTGACATATTATACCATTTTTCATTTCAAATTTTAAATTTCCAACTTTAGAAATGGAAGATCCAGCAGCAAAGAAGAAGCCATGTGCAAATATTTTCCGTAAGAAAGTGTCTGGAAAATCCTCCATTAGCTGTTTCGACCGTAAAGTCAATTGCAAAAATGTTTGTTTGAAAAAGAAATTTCACAAGTGTGTAAAGTTCGTGAAGAAATGCATAAAGAAGAAATTTTGTACAACATGTCTGACAACTTGCTTCCGTTATTGCGTAAAACATCATGGAAAAGTCTTTTGCTTTGGAAAGACAAAATGCAACCGTCCTGTATGTACTACACGACCAGCAAAGCATTAAAATACCACCATCTCGTCCAAAGTTTTGATGGAACAATTTTACTGATATACGATTGAGCAGGAACACACTAAAATCTTACTGGGAATATTTTTTGGAATTTTTATAGTTATTTCTTAATCTTCATTTTTGTCATTCATTTCTGTAATTTTATAAGAGAATAACTGCAATAAAAACTACCATGCTTATAAATTTCATTAATCTTGATTCTATTCTTTCCTGATTTATGATGAATTTCAAATAAATATTAGAATATACGTTTTCACTCGGTACAAGTTGTATCAATTTATATTGTTTGTGTTTTTTGTTTCTTGTGTTCACACAAGTTTTTGTGGTACCAGCAAAACAAATCATAACTTTTACCTCTTTAATAAATATTTCTTTCTTAAATGGAAATGTTTCACTTTCTTCCAGTACTTCATTGGATTCACATCCAGTCGTTTGAGTATAGAATTTAACATTACCATTTTCACCAGCCATCTTTAAACAACCTAGTGCTGGTCTTACTGCTATCAAATCACTCACGATAATCAAGACAAAATTGTTCTAGTTATAAAAGTGATGTTTAAGCATCGGGATAGTTAACTTCCTTCCGCAGGTTATTTTTTTTCGATATATTTGCAGACGGTATTTGGCACCAGCTTATTAATGTTGCGTCTTTTTTTTCAATGATAATAGGAATGTCTCTCTATACAGTCATATTTCATCAAGAGTCTTACAGTAAAGATTAAAATCAAACAATGATACTGAAAATTCACTATATATTTTGTTAAATTATTAAATTCTAGTTTATATTAAACAGTGAATGATCTTCAGGTTTTTTAACGCTTAGAAACCCAAGAATCAGCTGCTTATGACTATCAAATTATTAAATCCAACTTTCCTTTGTTAAATTGAAATCCGAGACTATAATTTCATAACAAAACATGTATTTTGACACCTCACAAGTGAAAGAAAATGTAAATTTTATATAAGAAACTTTTATAAGTATATTGAAAAACTATTTAAGATTTAAGATAATATAAAAAACTAACCGACTGTAGGCTTCATTGATCATATACACTCACTTCTTTTTCGTTTCAAAGGTTGGTCGATTTATTATAGCTTTTAGAAATCTAAGTTTGAAACTCATGCGTGTATTCAAATACTTTGCACACTATGTGATAAAGTTCCCAAACTATTAAATGTATGAATTTGTTTTAAACTTATTTCAAGATGAAATTACTTTTTTTATTTACTTATATTTAAAATTTGGCTAGGACTTTATTTTAGCCCATTAAACAAAAGTCTTTCCGAACATACTTATTGTTAGTTTGTTCATATGAGTACAAAATAAGGTGCTTGTTCAAAATTTGTTTATTAAAGACTTTAAATTTGAGATTTGAAAACAAGAGAATTAACGGAAAAAATTTCAATTAGCAATAACAAAGAGTTAGGCAAGACTAAAAGAGTATATTTTTATTTATTTCAATCAAATTAAAAATATCTTTTTAACAACTCAAACATTTTAGTTTGATGTTTAACTGAATATCACCTAACAAAACAACAAAATCTTGTCATATTCCTTTTAAAAATCCCAATAAATTAACAATGAAATTAACAACAATCTATAAAAACACTTATTCTAAAACATCCAAAACATCCATGTTAACCCACGCCATGGGATACCAGCTAAAGATTCTTGGAAAATCTTGTTAAAATCTTTTAAGATTGTTCAAAGATTCTTTCTTAATCTTTAAAGTATTATAACGAAATGTTTTTGTACATCTTATCGAGATCGTAGAAGGAGATTTTTTATTCTTAAAAAAATCTTTACTAGCTCAATTTCATGATTAATAAAATTTCATGATTAATTAAATTTCATGATTGATTAAATTTCATGATTGATTAAATTTCAATAATAGCTTGAGAGGATTACGTTTTGGGCCATTCAATTATGCAAAGCACTAAAATCATCAAAATCATAGTCAGTATAATTTACGGAACTAATTTTTATTATTCCCTCGAACTCCCAAAAATTCTTTCGGCAAAAAAATTGAAGACGCAAAAATTAAGGTAGTACAAAGTAGATAAATAGCATTATAATTTATAAAAAAGTGATACTGTCTTATCAAATTGTTTGTTACGTGTAGATACCTTAATGGAAAACGATTCGCCGGAAATTTTTTTTACGGAATGTTTAAAAGGAAATCGGATTGTCATAAAGTGAGTTATTTCAGAATAATATAAATTTGGAAACCGTATTAAAATAAGCTGCAAAATATAGCAGGCTCTGAATCGGCAAAAATTTATAAGAAAACAGAAGTTATATTTTTGGTTTCCCGTGCATAGCTAACAAAATATGATGATGGCAAATATATATATACAAAAATTTCGAGATTCTGATAGCGTCGACTGTATAGATATATAAAGAACTTAAAATGAGCAGGCGATGTATATAAAAAACCAAAAAATAAAAAACAGCTTGCTTTATCAATCAATTTTCGTCATCTTTCGTGACTATATATATATATATATATATATATATGTACGTTCATGTTTACGTGCAATCATTTGAAGCTAATAAATAAATTAGTAGTTCTTTACATCTTTAGATTTCTATGTTGAGATATTTTCTTATGTTTTTTATGAGCAAGAATATTCCATATTGTCAGTCATGAAAGTTTTACATATAAAATCTAGCGAAAATTGTTAACCAAGGATATTATTATTATTAATAATTTATTTAACGTTGATATTAAGAACAAAGTTACCAAATACTAATGAAAATCAAAGACAAAAAACTATTGACTACAAATTTGACATGAGCAAATTTTTAATGATAATTTTTTATCTTATTCTTGAAAGCTAAACTCCTCATAAAACATAAAATCTGCTACTATATTCCACCGTTTTTGTGGATCTTAGTAACCACTCAGGAATTCTTCGAATCCCCTAAGGATACACGTCATGTTTTCATATATATTATTCTTGTATAACATTTTTTCAAATTGTAGTTCATAGTTTGACTGATGAGTGTGTAGAACACGAAACTTTTAGTTTCAAACACGAATGATGCGTTAATTGTCTGCCTCATTTTTATTATGATATGCCCTAATTTTTTAATTTATTGAGCACTGTTATTGGTGCCAACTCAAGCTTCAATTCGTATAATATGTTATAAGAGACTAAGTTTGCAGCTGGTTGGTTTTAACGGAACTTTGCATATAGGTTTAGAAATATGACATTCGACATTCTGAGAGGCAGAGGCGGATCTAGAATGTAGCAAATACATGCGAAGGAGAGTGAAAATAAAATCATCTTGTACTATTTCTCATTATCATCACTGTATTTTTCTTTCCTACGCATGTATTTGCTACATTCTAGATCCGCCTCTGAGAGGGAATGAGTTCATTAGAAACTCGATACGTGCTATGTTACGAAAAGCACACCTTTGTGTTGATAGAAACGGACGTCATGTTGAAGGTTTTTAAAATAAGCCCCTTCTTTTGTTTTTTTCCTCCTAAACACAGTGTACTAATAGACGTCCCGACGTTTAACAACAGAATAAGTAGGCTGCAAGACAGATCTGAGTTTGATAACGTTTTCTACAAGCAACAAACATTCGCAACCACTTTCAACTTACATATAACACTCATATCTTAATCATTTGCTTTTTAAGCTAAGATTTTGAGATGCGCTTTGATAATCATTTGACAAGGGTGTTTATTGCAAATGTAAAAGACTGCTAAAAGTAAAATCTTTTTAAAAACTTTTAAAAGATATATATATATATCACACATTTATAAAAATAAAATATTTTTTATAGGCAGTTTCATATTGTATATGCACGAAAAAATAGCAAATTAAGGTTTCTTAAAAGTTTAAGATGATATAGAGGATAAATGACTTTTCACTCTCTTTCGCAGAAGTTACCTTCATATTTGTGTGTGTAACCCTGTGTTCTCAATAACATTTTTGCATTTCGATAAAAAGAGATATAATGCAATTTCACTGTAATTCATTGCATTTTCAAGTCGGTTTCAGAGGGAGCGGAACTCCAGCGTGCCTTTTTTTTACTGTGTTTACTTGAGTGAGTTCGATAATATTGGTTTGAGTTGATTTGTATAAATTATCCCAGTGGAGACTGATTACTTATCAGTTAATATTTCCTCTTGTGACTATTGGTTCTGACATAAATCTTAAATTTAATGTAGCAATAAAAGGACTAGGAGCCAGTCTACATCATAAGTGAGCAAAAAAAAAGTAATTATATTCTGAGGAATACTACGTGACGCGAGAATATAAAATATTTATCTTTTGTCGCACATCTAGATCCGCCTCTGGAAGGAGATGTTTATTAGATTTATTACCTTGTTTGCTTGACTTTCAAAGAATGAACCAAAATAAAGCACTATTTAATTTTGAATAAAAAATAAAAGTTTCAAATTTTTGGATTAAGAAAATACAACAGCATGCGTCTTTTATATCATTCAAACTTGTCGTTAAACTTTCGTTGACTTTCTTTGTTTAGAACCTGCTAAGGATTGCAAAGAGGAATATAATTGTCTTGAAAATGAAACCCGCAAAGACTGACGAATCAACGTGTGTATATTATTTTAATGATGAAAGAATTACACAATTTAGATCTTAAAAACCTTTAACTAAACAAGTTTACAATATAAAAAACTTTCTAGAGCCATCATTGTGAAACATTCTCATGTTTGTATAATCGTTTGTAAATCAAAATAAATTTTAGAGTATATATGTGCTTCTGGTCAATATTTAGAAAATACAATTTTAACTTCATCTCTGAACTGGTCAAAGCACAAGTAATTCAACAAGAAGCTTTAGATGACCACTTTTTACTTTTTCTCTTAGATAATTCCCAAAATTAATCAAATTATGATTCTTGGTGGCTTAATGTTCTTGATTTTTATCAATGACCGACCTCCCAAATGGCTTGATATCTAAGATAAAGGTTATTTCTGATGAAACTTCTTTATCTCATTAGTTGTATATTGATTACGCTGTTGCAAGGACTTAAACAGTGACCTACTAAAAATAGATGGATGAGCTTAATGGATGATGTCATTTAATCCTAATTCTTCTAAACAGGCGGTAGAGGTGTATTTCTCTCGTAAGCTTTCGTAAAAAATATTAATCCAATGAAATTAATACTAGATGGCATTTTGGAAATGTGTTTTCAAACCTCATATAGTAACGGATTAGAATTTATCGAACGAGGTGAAAGTTTAGAAATGACAAAAAAAAAATTATTAAATTCATTTTTCGCAATATGCTCATTTCTATCAAAATTAGATGATTAAAGTTTATTCCTAATGAGAATAACCTAGCCCTCATTAGTCCTTTTTGCTGGTTTTATGTAAATTTTAGTTAAATGCAGTTGTTTCAAAATATTATTAAATCATTTCTTTTAAGAAATAGTAATAGTACTTTGATGTATTTTAATTTGAAAAAACACAAACTATTGAAACTTTTATAAAAGGCTTTTTCTGATAAAAATTATATACTAGATTACAAGTAAAAACTACAGTTTTATTTAGTACTTAAAGTTTCATGTCACTCTTGCGACAATCTTCAGCTAACATAACCGTTTGAGAAAAGAAATATTACAATACAAGTTCTTCATTGTTGACGTCAATCTCCAGTTTCTTCAAGGTAGTGGAGAAGTTTGTATTTTCGCCTGTGTCGACATTTTGCTATTATTTCAGTCCGCTTTGTTAAGAAGGTTTGTCTCTTGGAAGTTGGCGATTTCATATTTTTCGATCAGACATAGCTATTATACTAGATTACTAAATTGTATATGCAAAAGAAGTTTACCTAGTACGAACTTTTTATATACATTGGTTATGAAAGCATTACATAGTGACCACATAATTATGTTACTTAAACACGTTCAAATTGTATATAACAAGCGCAAGCGCACATTACCATTCGTAAAAATGGAGAAAGATATATAAACTCTTAATTAAAACTAACATCTAATGAAAAAAAGCAAAATAATGATTTTCGTGTTCTGATCGTTTTTATTTTAATGTAGAAAACATTGGCAACTCCTTCGATCGTTAAACTTTTTTTATATCTTATAAGTTTTTAAAGAGTTATAATTATGGATGTGGTGTATACGTTCTGCAACCAACACAAGGAAGTGAAATTATTTAAAGTTCCTCTGTCAGGTTAAATATGAATTAAAATTCCTTGCATACGTACTTTTTGTATGCATGCACATGCGTAAAATTAAGTCTAAAATAAGCTTATAGTCTTAATAATCTGAGCATTAAGTGTGTCTACAGTTTTTATAACTATGTAATTTTTCATAATGTAATCACATTCTAAAAACCAATAAACATTTCATGTAGCTCTTTCTTTTATTGATTACTTATCTTTAATATCTCATTATGAATAACTTTTTTATCACTTCTGTGTATGCATTTTTGTTTATCTAATATGTTTATTTAAAATATTTATGTCATATCATCCTAGTTTACAAATCGTGTAACATAAATAATTAGGTACTATAATGAACACTCTAAATTTAAAAAGTTAGGTCTGCAATACATCAAGGTTTCTTGTCGTGAAATTCAGACAAAACCTTAAATAAACACTCTTTTACTTTTTCTGATTTTTAACTACAAAATAAGCAGACTGTAAGAAAAACTCGTCGAAGTTTAAAGGTCCTTTTATTTACATAAAAAATAAATCTAAACTGTCATTTAAATGACATAAAACCAGAAAATTGACTTTTGACCCAAAATATCATGCTATTATCTATGCTAGTCTTCCTTTAAATGCATCATATCGTTTGCAGCATCAAAAATATAAGACTTAGGCTTTACTCGTATTGAATGACATTCCTTTTCTTTGCTAAAACAAAGTCTTAATGAGTTGAATTTATATTTATATTCACATTTTGTCATCCTAAATGAAATCTATATGATACTTTGCGTTCGTACGAAACCAGGAAATAATGTATCGGTATTAATGTAAAATTTTTTATTACCGTTTTAAAAAATATAATTACGATTTTAATATCTTAATATATTAATTTTAATAGAGAGAGAGAGAGAGAGAGAGAGAGAGAGAGAGAGAGAGAGAGAGAGAGAGAGAGAGAGAGAGAGAGAGA
>JAUEKX010073790.1:0-12992 GCA_031834005.1 Dendronotus venustus
CAAATTTATATGAGGGTCGAATTAGATAATTTGCAAAGTATTTGGATACATAATTGACAAACTTCTATTATTAAAAGAAGGGAGTGTGTATGGCCATTATCACACGGACTCGGGCTTTAGCCCTGCAAGCGACGCTGGGCCTCCCGGCTAGTTACATAATAACAAGCAACTTTGAGAACCTTAAAAATATCTTGGCATTGTAAAAGTGATTACCTTGATAGCACGTTGTGGTGGGTATTCGATTCTTTTTGTTGATGATGTCAAATAACCGAAATCTGCATATCCAAAACCGTTCAATTTTCCGCCATTGTATAACAAAAAGAATGGGGCGAATTCGTTGCAGTCCATGTCTTTTCGGATGTTGTACCAATAATGTTGTCCTAATTTCCATAACAAAAGACATCATTTTTTTTAAAACAAGTTAGAAAAATAGAAATCATTTTTAAATCGAAATGTACAAGATGACCCTTCTTAAAAAAATATATCTTATAATTATGACGAAATTTATCCAGTATTTTAATAACGAGCTAAGGACGTTTTAAAGACGTCTCTTCATGACGAGGCTTATCTCGCCATTATGAATCTCTTTGAGACGTTTTATCAAGCACAAAAATGTCCGTACCAATAAGAGTCGTGGAAAGACTCTTAATATGTCTTTGTGTTTACTGGGTTTTCTTATATGATTACTAAAAAATATTGCATTAATTGTAAGTTTTCAATTGTAGAATGACAAATAAAGACTAGACGAGAGTTAAAGATAAAAACAATAATGGTGAAGATAATTATGCACCAAAAGATGGTCATCGTCGCTATTTTTTGAAGACTAACACTTGATGCTTTGTCTTTTTGCAATTTTAGCAAAATCTTACATCAAGTGCTTATATTGCTTACCCATTCCGTAAAAACATTTTCCTTTCGTCCACAGCTGTGCTGGTCTAGCTGCATCGATATCGCTTTCTTTCAATGGGATTTCGACAGGTCCGTTGTTCATGACCAAAAACAATTTATCACCGACGTATCCATCTTTTGTGGCTCTGTTTCCGGAACAGATTGTTTTTGGGTCAGTAAAATATGCAGTAAGTATGTATTTGTCTCCTTCTTTCAAATGAGCAGCAGCGTATTTGGTTGGGATGTTGAAAGTATTTGGCATCTGTGTAAAGAATTTAATTATAATAATAAATCAATTTAAAAATAAAATTGTATAAATGATCGCAATTAGAAATATTATAGACGAGTATAATTAAACTTTATAGTATGGATACTAAAGTGGTCTTTTCCATTTTTGATATTCTCTCTTGCCATCTTCCGTTGTAAGTAAATTGTTTTTTAGTGCAGTTTTAAACATTGTCTTCATCATTATTAGCCCATCTGTCATCACAATATTTTCACAGACTACCTCAAATGTTTACTTCCATTATGCTTTGCTGATAGTTTTCAAACTGTAAAGTCAATTGCGGTTAAATTTTGTGGTGGTCACAGCTTACCCCCTGGTGTAGTTTTACAAAATAATGTAACAGTTAACTCACTCCCATTTGAATACCAGCAACACGACCGTTATGATCAAACAACAACATGACTGCCATATCATTTTTGTAGACATATCTGTGACCTTTGTATCCTTTCTCACCTAAAATAAATAATATATACACAATAAAATTGGGTACTACAGTTACGGACAATATACTTCTTAAGCTTTTGACCTTCTCCGTCTAAGGTGAGAATTTTATAACAGTACGATTACTTACCAACACATCCATCACCATTCTTTGTCCATCCATCTTTTACGGCATCATCTTGTGTCATTGGCATTGAATTGTATTTTGGGAAATTCACTAGTGGATAAGTTTTGTTAAAAATGAATAAATGTAAAGTCATTGTATATACGTGCTCCATTGTAAATAATGTTAACAAGGTCAAGAATTCGTTAAGTACTTTGGTTTTATTTAATTGAAATACGAACTTTTGGCGGGATTAATTTCAGTGATTTTGCTGGATACATATTTGGGAATTCGAAATTACGGATTTATTTATACGAAAAGGTACGCAAAAAAATCTATAATACCATTTAATCATTAATTTATATTTCTCGGTATAATCGCTAAACATGCAGTTTCCTCTAATAAACATTTGGACAATCGAGTAATTTTTAATCGAGACACTTTGCTAAGCTACTCCTTTGCCCCATTTATAAATTAAATTAATTTGTATGTGAAGAAAGTTTACAAGAAAATAATTTTTACTTACCACTCAAGGCGTCCCAGTCTGGTTCAACTGAAGAAATTTATTAAAAAGAAAAAATTTATTAAATACAATTGAATAGGGGAAAAAACTACTTTCTACATTCAATATATTGTTATAATTACTTGATTATCTAAGATTTTTTTTATCACAAGAAACTTGAACGCAATAGATTGTAGGTTACATATAATACAATTTGGTTATTTTGAAAATCAAAGATCTCCGTTTCATTAAAGGGATTCACCCATGTAAAATATGCTTTTGTTTATTTAATAAATCGAAAGAAACTCTGTCAAATGTGTCTTCTCAAAAATACCTAGATCCAAATGTATTGCTATTAAAGATTGGCATTTTGTTTCGTCTCGATCCACACGCTGTGCTACCTGTAAATATAACCCGAGGGGATTTTACGAACAAAGGTTATCCGTAAATATCCGTACATTACCATATAAGGTAGCCTGCGACATTTGAGGGCTCAAAATCAAAAACTTTAAATGGCAATAGCCTTTGATGTAGGCATTTGTAGAAAGTGATTTTTTGGATTTGTTATCAATATTATGGATACTTTCGATATATCGAGAAAACTTTTTTTAAATTTTTTGGTATGAGTGAATCCCTTTAAATTTGTTTTAAAATTCATTCCAGTCATTAGAACCTATTGATATTTGATAGAATTTGACAATAAATAGTATAACATACGGTCTTAATAAAGGTTAAGAAAGACACTTTTGGTGTCCAGTTACAGAATGTTATTAAACCTATTGCTGACTTTTGGAGCTTGCAGAAAATGTTCGCTTAAGGGTTTGGCCCCAAACTTGGCTAGCAAATGTCAAATACGATTAAAAAAAGTGCAAAATAAACAGACCTCAACTAACGCTTTGTAGGATGATAATTTATTTTATTAAAACCTCCGTTGGCTCGTCTCAGTCTCGAGGCTAAAAGAGTTAAACTGATAGTTCATGGAAAGATGTTATCTAATAGGATGCCTAGATATCTATATATATTTAAAACAGCAGCTGCTAAGGTCAGGCGTTAGAATTAGTAGTGGTTGCTAATAAAATAAAAATTGGACACATACCCTTTTTCCCAAAAAGGAAAGCTTGTGATGACACAAACAAAAGTGTAAAAATTACGAATATCATTTTTTCTTTTTCACCAAGGTTTTTAGTTGTCAATATCCTTCAAGATTCTTCTCCAAACTGAATTCACTATGTGAAGTTGCCTTTAAATTTATTAAATTTAATTCAATGTTTTCTAGTTATTTGTTGTTTCCTGTTATTTGATCAGAACTTTAGTTACATTGTTTTATTCTTTGTTTTATCATTATACATTTGATAGATGATAATGTTTTCTTAGTATTCATAATATTTATGAATATGAACAGTTGTATAAATGGCGCATCTATGGTAATTAAAATATCGTCATTTACATTAATTTTAATTAGTTGAAAGGTCTCTTTATAAATACACCTGCGTTTATACTTTACATTGCCATTGTATTGTTGTTACAGTAACAATAAATAACATGTATATAGTTTTTCTTGTACAGTAAAAATATATGTTATGTGTATATAGTTTTTTCAGGCCTATTTTTATTGAAAGAGTTATCACGAAGTTATTACCTCGATCTTTTATATTAATATAAGAATTTGTTGTGTTATGATATATTTGCTTATATCATCAAGCCACCAAATGAACTAATCGCGCATAATTATCGCTCTGTGGAAACCAAGCTGTAGAGTTTATGTTATAATAAAGTACATAAAGTCAAGTTCTCTTGACCAACCAGGAAAGCCAGGAAAACTTAGCCGGGTTTTCGCATAATATAAAGAAGCAAAAAGAAACTAATTTTCATTTTAAGGTCAATGTGCTGCTATTATTTTTTAAAAGTGCTGTATTATTTTCAATATTCCTAACAATTGATCAAACAATATGTTAGAAAAATTAAAGTTACATAATCATTACAAAATTTGTTTTATATTTGTATTTTTTGAAGATGCTATTAAAAGATTGTTAGAACGTTTAAATGACGTTGTAAACTTTTTGTTAGTGTTTTTACTTACTGCACGGAAACCTTGTTTAATAAAAATCCTAATAAATACGTTTTATTCCCCGAATGCTCGTTATTTACATATTACCAAATTATATGTAGTTTGTTTTGTGCAAAATATTTCAATTTTTAAGTTTGTGAACAAAAATTGAAGTGGTTTAAAAAGAATTGTAATATTTGGGTGAATGAATCAAGGAAACTATGGGATGTAATGAAGACGAAAGCCTTTCTTTAACTTAATTAATTGTGATTTACAGCGCATTAGTTTTGAAATGAAGGTTGTGTTGCTTGTTAACCTTACAGATATAAACAAAGGCTTTTATTTCATAAACACACTATAAATAAAACCAACGCCTTTTTTCTCATTTTTTGAAAAAACTACTATAAGAGAAACAATTAGTTAGGGGTTTTTGTGAAAGTTATTTAATATAACTGTATTCAAATTGTATTTATTTCTTTATTTTTTGCCTCCAGCAAACAATGCAAATATCAGGGAAATATTAATTCTCACTACTTTGCGCCTCTTGTTTAATTAAAATATTAGCTAGTTGTAATTTTTTTAAACTTTTTTTTACCAAAATCTTTTTCCATTTCTTTAAAATACTCGTTATTTAAATTTACTTGTGTGCAGCCTTGAGCTATACCATATTGGATTAACTTTGACACTTTACAGACTTTGAGGAAGATTTTATTTGGAGAAAAAAATCATATAGAAACGAAGCAGAACGGGTTGTGCGAGATACGTTTTCTATCGTAACCACGTTTGTAAATACGTTTGTAAATACGTTTGCTTTAGTAAAAAATAATAAAACATTCTATAACATATATTTATACATCTTTATAATAGACGTCCGTTTCGCCCAATCTCCGGGCTCATCAGCATGCCTAGGACAAAAAAATTCAGACATGGAAGACCCAACATATAAATGAAATTAATTCCAAATAATAAAAGAATAATGGTTCCTGTCAATAAAAATAATGTCTTTACAAAGGACATGTGCAATCCAAAAAAACCTTTAATCTATCTATTTTCATTTGGCCCAAACAATTGAATTAATGTGTTGATGACAACCAAGACATAACTTGATATACTTTTCAAGGTTAACTACTTTCTCTGAAAAATAAGACATTTTTAGAGCGATTTAAAGAAATTTTAAAGAAGATCTAGGAGTAATTAAACTATTAAACAAAGACTAAGAAACTCAGCTATACCAGAATCAAGAAAAAGCATTTTAACTTGGAGGTCAATTACTGTTGCAAACTCAACACACACAATGGCTTATGAATGGCTTCTAATTGAACCAATTTATATTATAATAATATATATGTATATATACTTATATGCTCTAAATAGTTCTGGTTGTGATCTAAAATGTTTTCGGCAAAGTATAACACAATTCTTTTCTATAAAATTGGAAATGTAGCACACAACAATGCAATCTCTCACAATTTATAATAGCTAAATTATCCTAAATACAACATAAACCTTTGTCTCCCAATTAGGCTATATATTTTAACAATTATATATAAGATATATATACTAATAATAATTATATCGGCATAAAATTCTAAATATTGATACCAGCAGGAACATATATTGGGGGTAGAGCATTAATGAAAAATGTGCTGTTCTTGTCATAATCTCTGACTATCTTTACTTACAGCTGTAAGTAGTATGTAAACTGCATAATAACATAACTATAAGCTAACCTGGAGTGACTTACATCACAGGGGTGACTTAAATTTCCCTTCTCCTGTAAAATAATACTTAAAGTATTATGAATTTGCATTAAAACTACCCTATTGAATCACCCTATAACAACTTATGGTTTTACAGGAGGAAAGCGAAGTAAGTCACCCGAAGTGATGGTAAAAACGTAATAATAGCCATATATATTAAACTATCATACTTTTTGTAATAAAATTTCATTTCATGTGTTCACTCAGTGAGAAAAAAAAAATATATACTTTAATGCTAACTTACAGGTCCATTAATTTATGATGTATGATCAAGCAATAATAATTATCTATATTATATTTAAATAAATACACAATCAATCATTATTTATGACAACTCACAAGTAAGTGAGAGAAATAGATTTTTGAATCAACTTTCGAAACAAAAACCGTCTCTTGTCCAAACACACACAATAATCTTTGAGAGATTCTAATTTTTTTTCAAACTATATATTACAGATTCTTTTAAGCAGCATATCTTGGCTTGCCATCCATGATTCTGCTGCTAAAAGAGACAATCCGATCTTCTTGTTTACATTTGACTGACCTAAAAATATACTATCCGTGACCGATATAATCTCCCATCAAAGCAACAGCAACAACTCTATTTTTCAATTCCGTTGTATTGGCGTTGCTGGGGCTCAAAATGCTCGTTGCAGGGGCTCAAATGTTTGATCTTGCCGAGCCCCCCCCCCCCTAATATGGCGGATATATATATATATTTTTTTTTGGGGGGGGGGGGCTCACCACCTATAGCTAGCGGATCAAGAGGTGGCATTTAACAACCGCAAATTGAATGTAACAGTATTGCGTGCAACCAATTTAGAACACATTTTTTAAGAGAGGAAAACGCGCTGAACGACGAATTGAAAGTAGAGCTAGAAGCGGCGTTTTGCAAGGCAAATTATTTTATCACAAATTAATTTATTACAAATGGATAATGGATCAAAACCAGTTATGATTATTGGTACCCTACATATTTTTAATTTTTCAAATTTTAAACGGGGGCTATAGCCCTCTTATCCAATTTTTCAAACCAGCATTTTCCCAAAAGGTCACTTAAACAGTTAACGTTCATCCACTCATACCCACAATATCTGTAACGGTCGAAGTATATTTTCATTTTAAAATTATCATTGTCTATTCAAGTCAAAATTAGACTTTTGACTATCGCACACAAAATCGGGGAAAACATTCGATTCTCGCACTTAAAAATTTCTGTTCTTTCATTTTTGTGGAAGAGATTGCGTATATGCAAAAACTAAAACTAAAGGGTGCTCATTATAAAATACTATCTCTTTTAAAATGTGTAGCTAAACAAAGAATATCAAGTAATAGCTATTGATACGTGTTTTATTGCATGTAATTACGGAGTGTTTGGCACATGGGGAATAAAACATAACGGTCCTTTGTAATTTGTATAGAGGGATCTTAATTTGAAAAACTCAATTATTCAAAAAACTATCTAAATAAAGGAAAAATCGTCTTTCTGTCCAATTATACTCCCTGAAAAACTTAATATTAAATAAATTATAATTCTTAATTCTTAATTTTAGTTTGTCTACTATATATGGTTCCTATGAACTTTTGAATGGATTAGTAGAAAAATTTCCCATGAAAGAGGGAATTTAGTTCAAACCTCAACCTACGACGGAAATCGGAAACTCTGTATTAATCCTTATGGTTAAGTTTTTTCGATGTTCAGAACGCAAAACATGAAGGACAAAAAACATTATTAAAAATTTCGCACCAAAATTTTATAATGGTTTTTGTTTTACTCGATTCAATTTGATATTATCCTAAACACTTTAACGGCTCATTAGTTGAATTTGTGATTCAACTAATGAGCATTCATTTTATTTGTGATAAAATCTTTAAAATGAGTTATTTTTTCGTGAGAAATTCTCTTGTATTTGATTGAGTTAAATAGTTTGCAAAGCTCCGATCGTGTTTTTGATTGGCCGAAACATAGAATAGCAATGGTAGCGTTTTTACGCTAATAATCTCCAATGTTGTCTCGTTAAATAATTGTAAGTCTGTTTCAATAATTGGTTGAGTTACCTGTAATTTTTGGGCCCAGTCAGGGGACTACGAAATCCTGCCTACGCCCCTGATATTTGTTGTAAAAAATAAAAACTGAAATGTTACCCCTCTTTTAATTTGAGAATTTTGACAGATTGTATGAAAGTAAAATGTGTAATATTTAATCAGCAAATAATAAGCAAATATATTGAAAACACAATAGAATCTCATATTATCATTAAAAATCTATTTTGAGACATCTGTTTTAATAAAATCAGGTATGAAGAAAGTATATTTTTACTTAAACCTTTAAGAACAATAAAAATAGGCATGTAAACTGTAAACACAGGTGTATTTAATATTTAAAATAACATATTTCAGCTAATTAATAGTAATGGTAATGACGACATTTTAATCACCATCAAGGCGCCATTTATACAATTGTGTATTATATTCATAAATATTATGAATATTAAAGAAACTTTATCCATTTTATTTATTTTAATATGCTGCAAAATAATAAAACATTAAAATAATGACATGTTGTTATATACGGTTGCAAATAGTTGTGTAACATTTACTTTGTTGAAAATGAAACGATAGAGTTGTCGAAATATACAATTTGATTATATACTATTTTCCTAGTATTTTAAATCTTAAAGTCAGGAAAATCATTATTCGGGATTTCATTTCTACTATTTTATTTGAAGCTGTCTGGAAAAGATGTAATTGATACTATAACAACATACTATTCTACGAATTACGTTAACATAATCTGTTGTTGTTTCTTTTCTTTTTCTACTTCCTTGGTTTTTATCTATTTTGTCTCTAACTTGAAAATGAGTATGACTTTTGACGCTCTTTGAAGAGGGTTAAATTTTCAAATCACAAACTTAATTAATGAGCTGTTAAAGTGTCTGAATTTAGGATAATATCAGATTGAATAGAGTAAAACAAAGACAACATAATTTTTTTGATTATCTCCACTATATTCATGAATTAACAGAAGTTGAGATGCGGTTTTCGTTGCATGTAAACGTGAAGAGTGCTCAAGTGTGGTTGTTGCTCGATACAGACTGGCTTCTCGTAGAAGAACAACTAAAAGAAAGTATAAACAAGCAAACTTTAATTTAGCAATTAAATTTAGCATCGGAAAGCCAATGAAAACCTATGATTTAAAGTGAGCGAAAAGATTTAGTTTTTAGTCGAGTCAATAAGATGACATTAAAAAACATACAAAGAATAATATTATCTTATAAATCTTATAATTATCTTGTAAATATCATATTCCTGGATCCGTACACATTTTTAACTAAAATTTCATTAAAATTAACATTAAAATTAAAATGTGGTGGATGCGCTTATAATCATACAATTTACTTTCATTTGCAGTAAAACAGAAATAAAATTGAATCTTGGTTTTCGCTATACATTATATGTACGTATAGTTAAAAGGAAAGAAAGCCGCTCTAAGATATGTTTATTCTGCATTGCTTCGTTTTTAAATATGAACGTGTTTTTATAACGTTCTTAATCTTTTGCAAACGCAACCTCAATGTTCTTATAAGCTAATAAATATGTTCAATTTCGTTAGCATAATTAATAAGATTGCAGCCCAATAATCATACTTAATATATATATATATATGTTCAGCAATAAGTATAATGTAAGGATATTATTTCTTGCTTACACTTAAAATAATTGTAAGCATAATTGAGGCTTTAAGTCACCCATCAATTTACCGGGTTCTTAAAAATAACGTGTACCAGGTTGAAAGCCAATTTGCTTATAAAAATACACGTATGCTTAATTTTTTGTTATATACGGGAAATAACATGAAAAGTTTCTAAACACTTATTTGAAACTTTCCAACTTCAGGGGTCTCACTCTAATTTTGGCCATTTTTTGCCTTTTTTTTTGCTATTTTTGCTTGTATTTTTTGCCATTTTTTGCTAATAAGTTTTATTTTTTTGCTATTTTAAGCAAAAATTGGTCAAATTTTTTGCCGTTAAATATTTTACCTTATTTTGAGATAAGAGGTTTTGAAAGGAGTGTGTATTTTTTTAAATGTAACAACAAGAATTTGCCTGAATCGAAAAAGACCCAAATAAATATGAAATGGTTGCAGATTTTTTGCCAAGACGCTCTATTTTTTGCTATTTTTTGCTTTTTCCCCAAAATTCTCAGATTTTTTGCTGTTTTTTGATTTTTTGCCGAGTGAGACCCCTGCAACTTATACACTAATGAAAAAACATTTGTGTAATCAAGATTGTACAAACTTCCATATTATTCCACTAGTACAATGACTTACTCATAATTAGTAATTACACAAAACTTTGATTAGTGAAGCTTAAAATATTTTAGCACTTTGAAAGCGTTTACCTTGATAAAACGTTGAATCGGGTATTCGATTCTTCTCGTTGACGATTCGATATGACCAAAAACGGCAAATCCAAAACCGTTTAATTTGCCACCGTTGTACAACAAAAAAAATGGGGCGAATTTGTTGCAATCCATGTCTTTTCGGGTGTTGTACCAATAATGTTGTCCTAATTTCGTTGAGGAAGACATGAGTTTTTAAAAGGAATTAGAAAATGGAAATCCTACTTAAAATGAGATATAGAGGATAACCCTATTTAAAATTATATATAAAATTTTTAAATTATCGACCACATTCCATTCCTTACCTTGTCGATGAAAGCATCTTCCTTTTGTCCACAGCTGTACTGGTCTAGCTGCATCGATATCGCTTTCTTTCAATGGGATTTCGACAGGTCCGTTGTTCATAACCAAATACAATTTATCCCCAACATATCCATCTTTTGTGGCTCTTTTTCCGGAACAGATTGTTTTTGGGTCTGTGAAATATGCAGTAAGTAGGTATTTTCCTCCTTCCTTCAAATAAGCTGCAGCGTATTTGGTTGGGATGTTGGAAGTATTTGGTATCTGTGTAAAGGTGTTAGTTATAATCAATAATAAATAAATTATCAAGTCAGGATTAAGCACAGGTATAATTAAGCTACAACCTTATCACATTGAGTATTAAAATATCCTTTGTTTGTTTATCTGTTATGATTTTCAGTGGTAAATAAATAGTTTTGTGCAGCACTTGTACGCTAACAAATTTAGCTCCTCGCTCCCCGCCTTAATGTTTTCAAAGGATGGCTTTAATATTTATTTCCATTATTCTTTGCAGATTGTTAAACTTTAAAGAAAGTGTAAAGTTAATGTGGTGCGGTTTAATTTTGTAATTTTGTGTATCGGAAGGAAGGTTCAACTAAGATATTATTTCCAAATACACCTGCTTACACTTGGTGTGGTTTTGTAAAAGAATAAAACGTTTAACTTACGCCTATTTGAATACCAGCAACACGACCGTTATGATCAAACAACAACATGACTGCCATATCATTTTTGTAAACGTATCTGTGACCTTTGAATCCTTTCTCACCTAAAATACATGGAAGAGTTAAAAACAAAATATACACAATAAAAAATTAGGTACTACAAGCTGAGAATAACTTACCTATATTTTCTTAAACCTTTGACCTTTGTAAGGTAAGGATTAAACACTATACAAATACTTACCAACACATCCATCACCATTCTTTGTCCATCCGTATTTTACTGCCTCATCTTGTGTCATTGGCATTGAATTAAAGTTTGGGAATGTCACTAGTAGACAAAATTTGTTAAAACGAATGAATGTAAATTATTCTATATACATTTATTATTGAAGGAAATGTTATTAACGTCAAGAATTAGTGAAGTGGCAAATTTTGGGACAATAATTTCCTTGAAATAAGAGTTTTTATGGGATAAGTTTTAACGAATCAGAAATATCGGATTTTTTTCATGTCCTAGACAATCTACTGAATGCATTCTATAATCAATCAATCTATCTCTATCGATATTATCGGTAATCCATAAAAGTTTTCTCATTCTTTGGAGAATCACGTAATCACTAATCGAAACCATGAAAAATCCAATATACATACTAAAATGTTTTTTTTTAAACTTTTCCTTCTGCGTATATATAAAAAATAAACAGTATGTATCTATAAAAATAGAACCCTGTTTACAATGGAAATAATTACAACATGGTCTCTTTGGGATGTTACACATCTTACACAATTCTATGAGCAAACCAAATGTTTTGTGTGATATTCGAATTCCCTTTAGTCTTTAAAGGGTAAACAAGAAGCCTTGAAGCTTGAAGATTCTCGCTATACACTCAACTAATATTGTGCCTGTGCACATTAAAATCAAAAACCTTTCCACTGAAAAACCCGTAAATTACGCAGAAAATCAAAGACAAAACGAATAAAGAAGGGTGGATATTGCCAAGACAGCCAACTGCACTTATATTGGCAGGGTAAGTTGGTTTTGTTAACAAACAAAAAACAACAAAGAAATACAATACACAATACAACTCTTTTGTGTGTAAATTAACTTTTATTAATTTAAACTCACAAAAAAAAAGAAGAACAAATTGTAATTAGTAGAAAATACACTTAGTCTTATTTAAGAATTACACTAATACTCAAGTTACACTAATATTCAAGTTCACAGCTGGTGGTTACAACAATCATATCCAACAAATCCACTTTTGAAATGGGAAAAATATTAAATTTTCGTAATAATTTCGTAAAAACCGTCTTAGAAGCAAAAAAATATAACTTGGCTTTACATCCAAATAATACATTCCTATTATATTATAAACAAGATTTCCTAACATAATAGAAATATGCTTCAAATGATTAAGATTATATTATATTTTTGTGTCAAGAAAATCAATATTTTTGAAACGTCTATGTTCTATCAAAAACAACGGGCAAGAACCAGGTATTTAGCCTGAGTTATTTTATTATAATTAGTATGAGCACAGGCTTCCTGCGTGGTCTCTGGCTCTCTCTCTCTCTCTCTCTCTCTCTCTCTCTCTCTCT
>JAUEKX010074012.1:0-12992 GCA_031834005.1 Dendronotus venustus
AGACTTCACACAAACAATCTACCTCTGTCTCTTATCTTTCCTGAATCTAACTATCGTCTTACTGTTTCGGCGCTGCTTTGATCCAAGAGGTCGAAGAGCCGTAAAACGAAAAACAAACAAACAAACAAACATATTGCATAGAAAATTGTAAAGTTATTTTTACTATGTGTTATAGTATTCGTGTTATTACATAAGCCTAAAAATACAGGTGTCTGGTTTGTTTAGTTGGAGGGGTGGGTGTTGCTGGTGGTTTTTTTGGGAAAGTTTTGTCTTGTCATTTAGGCTGGTACAGTGTACTTGATACTGGTGGTAAAATTTGCTTCTCCTGAAAATCATTGAGAGTGTGTAGGGTTAAATTGGGAGGTGCCGAGCCTCAACGTAGAAGAAGATTCAAACCACTGGCAGTTATTGGAAGAGACAAATGTTAAGAAGAAATTAAAAATCTTTAGATGTTTCTACAAATGAGTTCTTGAGATGAATGAAAAATGTTGATACGAAATGATCTGTCACAAGTCTTTCCATTAGGATCATCATTGCTTCAATCTATTTATGGATCCAGTTGTTGTATCGCCTGTTCATTTCTTCTATTCTACTATGATGGGCCATTGTTGTCAAGTCTTGTTGAACTCGCAATGGTGTTTCTATTTCTCCCTGTATGCGATGCTGAATACCTTGCCACAGCTTTCAGCTTGCTCTCAAAGACGATTTGTTGATTTGAGAGCTATCAAATTCTTAACGTCTTCTCCTGACTTCTACACAGAACGGCTTTTCGGAACGTTTGTACAATGTCAGCTTTAATATCATGTGATAAAAGGGATGACTTTTTCTTTAAACAATGAGTTTACCTTAAGCACTGCTCGGAATCAGAATTATGATAATAATCATTTTGATTTGTTTACATTAAAATCCCTCTTTATTATAAATAAAAGTATGTTTTAAAAAATTATGTTTTCTTTTTCTTTTTCATATTGACTGGTGTTGTTTAGTAGGTAGTTCTTGAAGCTTGTACTCACGAGAAAATTGTGTGAAAGAGACATCCTTCACCCTTTCCAACACATTTCAGGTTATACCACAATGGGCATCTCTCCGTTGATACAGGGTACGTCTGTTATAGTTAAGTTATAGGACTTGACTGCACAGCCAGAATCTTTACAAACCTCACTTGGGTCAGGGTGAGAAATGAGGACCTTCCCGCAATGGTAAATGAGTGCCCTGACTATCTTAATCTTTCTTACAGTGCAGTGTACCCCAGTCAGTATTCAAACTACGGGACCTTTCAATCCCCCTGCTATTTATTGATGCCTCAAAATACGGGCTGAAGCTTCCTTTTATTGGAGTCCCAAATTCATATCCACACAGACATATACACATGCTGCAGGTCCCACCCCCTGTGACGGGGTTGGGGATTTTGGTGAGATGAGGTGTAAACGACGTCTTAATTTGAATAGTAAATGGTGCAAAAACCAAGAAGAAAGATAAAATAAGGTTTAAATATTTCTAATGCACACATCCAATGACAAGTATGTTATTTGGGTGGCATTGGCACCATGGAACACTCAAAAACGCACAGCTCTTTCCGATTTATACGATACAACAGCACACGGCCCAAATCGGTGCTCATGGGATTTAATTTGGCAAAATGGCTGATGAAAAACTAAGAACTAAATTCGGAGAAACAAAGCATTTTCTATGAAATCAACGGTCCGTTCTACTGCAATTCTGACACGATCGTAACTATTTCGTACCTCGTGTCAAAATTTCAGCAGTGTTCGAATAGTATTGAGAGAGGAGTTTGGATTTAGCCTTCGATTTAAGCCACTTATTAGTATAGATTATTATTAAGTTTCTCCAAAGTATCTAACAAACGAGTAATGCTTATAGTATAGAGATATTATCAAGTGCGGTGAATGATGCTGCCGGTTACAGCGCAACTACACATTGCACACTAGACCAGATTTGTAGAAATTTTGCCCAGGCAGTGGCCTTCCGGCCTGCTCTTTTCGATTTCCGACTGCCAAGGGTTCTTTAACAGGCACAACTTGTTCACAGGACCTCCGATTTTATCGTCCATCTCCGAAAGGATGAGGTGTTCTATCCCACACTAATTTACGATCAGGGGAGTGGAAAATTGAGCCTATCGCCGGGATTGAACCAGCGCGTCCTTTCGGCTCAGAGTTGAACACCTGGGTTTGAACCAAGAACACCCGATGAAAAAGGTTACCCGAACCATCCAACCAATGGGAACCATATATTGTTTCTCCGAGTCAGAGATCTGCCTATGTCACAATGGATACAAACTATTTATCAACACAACCACAATTGAATACACCAGATAGGACGAAGGACTAGGAAGTAATGAAGACAAATTTTCAAGCTTTTGACAAAAAAAAATTGTTTCTTTTTAACAAAACAGAAATACAAATGGCATTTGAAATCAAGACTAAATAAGCAAATTCAACAAAGTATGATATATTATAGCTTATCAAATAGTATTATTATAGAATGCAAAACATAATTGAGGCAAAAAGCACAAAAATTCATTAAATTATTCCATTGCAGAGTTTGACAATATGTTTTTGTACTCGCCTGAAATGTGTTTTGCCCCAAGATGCCAGAATGCATAGGTCATAGGTTATAGGTTCGGGTCACTCTCAGCCAAGGCATGAGGAGATCATACGACAAACGAATACAAGATGATACATATAGTCAAGTCTATGCCGCCACTATCTTAGTCTTAGCATGGACTTGATGCACTAAAGTAATTTTGGCCAATACAGCTTTGTTCTTAGTTCAACAAAATGACAAGACTACTACATCATGAAATCAATGTAAAGTTACTAATAGTAAATAGTAATAGTATGTTGGAAAAATATCATCAAAATTTGATTCACCAAGGGTAACAATTAATCTACTTTTTACTTGAAACTTCATTTCAAATTCAAAATAAACTGCAAAAGTAGGTACGTACATACTGGCGGAATTGACAAAGCAGTAAAAATAAAACTACGCTAGATAAACATTTGACATGCAGGATTATTATTATACATACAGATATGTGGATGAAAAGTTGTTAAAACGTTTCTTTTTTAAATAACGGTACGAGGCAGCCAATGAATCGGTGCGAACGTATGGCCTCCAAAACAGGTGAAAGAAAAGGGATGGGGAAGTAAATCACCACATAATAGGTCAACTTAAATATTATTAGGAAGTAGAAGTATCACCCGGAAAATCACATAGAGTAGGAAGTAATAGTTAGTTTATAGTTAGGGTTGCACAAACAGGATAAGTAGAGGCATCTTTAGTTTTCAATCATTGGAAGCGAACTGAATCAACAATCAACCCCCCCCCCCTTCCCCCCAGACCCCACCCCCCAACCAAGAGCTGAATACATCAGACAAGCTATGGAAAGTCAATAGAAACGGTTCAGATTTTCTTTCCTCCCGGCTCCCTTTAGGGAAATTTAAGCCCATTTTGTAACCGACAAGAAACAGTGACAGTTTGCTTGCCTTAAATAAAAGGAACAGCACAACAAGAGGTAGAAATAAAAAATAGATAGGTACATGTAGGAAACGAAATGTCTTGATCATGATAAGTCTATCAAGATTTGTTCACAATAAATATTATTACAAGTCATATTCATATGCATGAAAAGTAAACTCTACATCGGTAACTAAATCTGATTAATATAAGGTGTAAATAGAATTATTCAAATTTCAAAAGTTCAGGATAGTGGAAAGTAAAAAACGCTAAAAGACAAATCCGGCATGACTTTAGTATAGTGTTAGTAAAGGGATGGGGTATTATTAGTGACATGGACATGGAAGCCACAAACACAAACAAAATCCCAAGTGAAAATTAATAATTAAAAATATATTTGCATGAGCTTTGTTTTGAATTAAATTCAATACTGTTCTTAACAACAAAAATACTAACATGATGAAAATGTCAATAACATCAATTGGTACAAGTAAACCTATCCATTGAGACAATACTCTGTAAGAAGTGTGGCAACAATACACCTACTAATACTAACGACTAACAGCCTATTTGGCAATAACACGATACATCCAACGAACAACTCAAGACACTTCCACGACAATTCTTCTGTGCTGTACGACTTACCAAAAGTAATACACAATATGATCACGAATTGGTCGACAAACATACAGGGATATTGTAATTATAGAATGAATCTTTATATAATATTATGTGTAATGTAATGGCAAGGCATCAAAGCCTACAACAACGCCTGAATTATCCACAAAGAGTAGGAGACATTGTGACCACCTGTGTTGTATGGCACATTATCTGCATGACAATTTAGGTAAAGAGAGAGCTGGCAACTAAATAACACAAGGAAAAGCACCATTTTCTCTAGATAGGAGACGATTGTAGCAAGCTCATATTCAAGGCGTAATATTTTCACAGTGCTCAAAATCAGACAAATAACAAATCAAATCTTAGTGCTCTTTTATAAGAATTAGAACAGTAGGTACTGAGTTTTAGAGATATCAAATATTTAAAATAAGAATATAGGGCAGGGTAGTTGTAGTGCTGTAAGTTGTAAGCCAAGCAGACTGTGCCTCGAATCAACAACCATTTATCTTTCATATCATTTAATGCTTAGACTTTGAAACATGTCTTTTTATGAGCATGGATTGACGTACTAATGAAAACTATAATGCATCCACAATCATCGCGGATAGCTGAATTTGTTTAAATAATGCTTTTTCAGATTATCAGATAAGGAAAATCAATCAGGGACCAGAGACACTCTTTCAGATAAACAGAAACATTGTAAGCTTTGAACTGTTGTGGAGGGTAACAAAAAGAACACCATATTGCTTGTTCCATTCAAGATTGTATTCGTATCAACAAAATATTCATACTTCCTAATTTGTCATACAATTGTAGGTTTCACTCGTTTCAGCATAAATGGCAAAATAGTGACAGTGATAGTGAACGATGAAAGGCTTTACATTGGGCAATGACGAAGCATGTGAGTTTATAAGTTATAGTTTTTATTTCTTCTCAATTACAAATTCTAGGATATCCTCGAAGGGTTTGCGTGTTGTAAAGAAATTTAAAAAATGGATAGGAGACAAAATTTTCAGAGACAAATTCATGCAGCCAGCGCACACGGGGGAGGACAAAATGAACCTTGAATAACATCTCAACATAACAAGTCGTGTGAATGTTTTATCGGTGCAGTGCAAAACCAAAGGCTGGGATAATATCAAAACCAAATATCAAGGTGTCGGTGTTTATACACTAAGTACACACTAGGGACAATTCTCTCACAAGACAAAGAGACGCTTTTTCATTTCTTGTTTTACATCCTAAAAGTAAGTCAAAGTCAATGTTAAAGGCGTACAGTGAAAGTTCAAATTCAGTATATATATTTACCTCATAAAATATTGCCTGGTATATTTTTGGCAAGAAGTATAGAAGAAGAAAAAGACAGATGTAGATCTAGAAGTGATCTTATTTCAATTAGAGCTCCATGGCGTGTTGATTCAAAAAGTAAAGGTACCATCAAATTTTCTCCCAAAAATAAAGTATATCAAAAATGATAAAAGATCACAGTGATAGAGAAAATATTTTCCTCTGATAAATGGAGGATCCTTTTAACATCACATTATATTCATTGAATTCGGTCGTTATCAAAATGTTTAAAGTCACAGTCTTCATATCCTTTTCATCAAAGCATCATTAGAACATGGAACAATCATCACAATAATAAAAGATAAATTCATAATAATAATAAGATGAAGAACAAAAGGGTAATATCAATTATATTAAATATCAATGAAAGCAATACCAGAAAATCAGTATATTCATTTTGGCCCAAAATACATACAAGACAAGTCGTATCTTTATTACCGAAATGGCTGGACAGTCTAAGACAGTTTACCCTGTCCCTGGCATGAGCAGTAACCCATAAATACTATCAATTCTCTACAAACATCAACCTATTATGCACTTAAGACTGTCTGAGAATAACTTAGACGAAACATTTTATCTAACTACGAACAGATCTAGTTACTTTAAATATACACTACAGATTTACTGAAGCTAACCTAATGACCTATATATAGTATACACACCATCAAACCATCTTAATCTTAGGCAGGTATCAAAACTCTTCACTCTTCTCTCTCAGACTCCAGCAAACAGTAAAACCCATGCAAACATTCTCCTTACTCTGGTCATTATCGGGTTGAGATAAAGATACAGAGATTAAGTACTTTTAACTAAATTTTGGAGAGGGGAGGGGAAGGGGAGAGGAGGGGAAGAGGGAGGGGGCGATTCTACAACTTGTGGAGAAAGGACATGAAGGACTTGACTGGTAATTGTATTAAAATTGTAAATTGTTTCCAACAAAATACCTGTTTCAGATCCATAAATGTTTTCCATCTTGAAAATAGAAACTGAATCTACAGCGTATCAAATTGTTTTCAAAGAACAGGATATTTTAAAAGAAAAAAACCCATCTCAATTCAAAATGTCCCATGCCATGTCTACAGCTATATGTATGTCAAACCATACTGCTATAGGGATGGTTGTTGGAGTTATAACTCATGGGCAATAAACAAAAGTAAGCGATACAAAATATTCACAGGGGACAACAACACCCATTCAATTCAAACTATTATTGGCCCTGTCGTGGTAACCCGTCTAGGTCGGAATCGGTGTAGTATAGATCAAAGACTCGTTGGCATCGGGTGAATCATCGTTGTGTGTTCCACCCCCACTCCTACACCTCCAGCCGGTAGGCGGGCAGGCTGGTCTCCAGGTCCTGGAGCTGGATGGTGCACCGACTCACAGCGGGCGTGACATCGACGTGGGCCGCGTGCAGCTTGTCTTTGTTCAGGCCGATCCAGTGGCGAAGGGTCTCGTTGTCGTAGGTTGGAATAATGGTGACCTCAAGGTCATCTTGGTCCCACGTCGCCTTGGCCTCCAACAGAGAATCCAAGACAGTTGGGTTGGGAGAGAGGGAGCTCAGGACGTAATATCTCGCACGGACCCGTTTGAAGAATTCCGCATCGCAGTAGAAACTATCGCCGTGATTTGGGATGTAGGTCAGATCTACGTAAAATGCCGTGACTGGGGGCATGGGAGGGATTTTGGCCGCGGGGGGAGACGCCCGGCTAGATGTGGACCGTTTGGAGGTGGCGGTTCCAGGACGTCCGGTGCCAGACTTGGTGGTGGTGGTGGTGGATCTACCAGTGGTGGTCCTGGTCGTCTTGCTGTCCATTCTAGAACTGGCGCTTGACTTGGCCGGACTGGTGGCACTTCTCCTGGCGGTGGGCGGGGAAGGAAGACCCATCGGGTTTCCCCATTCAACCATCGGGTCAAACGAAGCGTCGCACAGTTCCTGAGGTACGGACGGTTTGGAATACTTTTCCAAGGCCTCCGTCTCGTCTTTCTGTACCTCCTCCCCAGTCCCGTTGAGTGAGGTATCGGCATCTCCGTCCTCGTTTTCTTCCTCATCTACTTCCTGCAGGGCCCCCATCGACCTCGCCGAGCCGTTCTTGATGCCGTACTGGATATTCTGTTCGATGGGTTTATGATCCGAGGGGAAGTCGGATTCTTCATTGGCAAAGACAAAGCTGGAAAGGGCCTGGTGTTGATCCTGTTGAGAATTAGACGTGGGGCTGTAGTCAAAGGTCTGACTCACGGGATCGGGCAGGGCTTGGGGCTTGATCTCTTCATCCTCGTTGTCAAATCCGTTGCCGCTATCCGCAAACACCCCAGCCTTCGGATCGAGCTCCGAGGACAAATCATTTTTCTGCCCCTCGTCCAGCCACGCTTGTTTGGGTGGGTTCGTCGCGTCTCCGTTGGTCATGGCCTGGTCTGGCTGGGGGGTTTGGTCAGCCTCGGGATTCAACTCCTGCTGGTCAAAACTGATCAACGGGGGCTCCGGCACTGCGGCGGGGATTTCCTCAATGGGGTCAGTCAGTCCGTTGGAGGACGTCTTCACGGGGTCTGAGGTTTTCTCCTTCACTGGTTCTGGAGTTTCCTCTTTCACTGGTTCCGGAGTTTCCTCTTTCACTGGTTCCGGAGTTTTCTCCTTCACGGGGTCTGGGGTTTTCTCTTTAGAGGTAGCTCTCTCCTTTGCCGGGGAAGGTGATTTGGTCGGAGACTTGGGGGCTGGGGGGTTTTTACTGGGCGAAGACATCTTTGGGGGAGAGGGAGACTTTGAAGGAGACAGAGTCTTTCTAGGACTCATCGGCTTTTTATCCAAACCAGACTTGGTGGGAGATGTGACTGTACGAGTTCTCGGTTCTTTCACTTCCTTCGGCTTGGACAATCTTTTGGAAAGATCGTCTTTTTCCTTAGAGGTTCTGGTCGATTTCACAGGGGACGTTACCGTTGATTTAGGGTCCGTCTTCAGACTCCTCGAATCAGTTTTACGCGCATCCATTCTAGAGGACGTGGCAGCACGGGCAGACGTCGCTCTTGACGCGGCGCCACTGCTGGGACGAACCTTTTTAACGGCCACGGGTTTCAGCAGGTCTTTGCCGGTGCATGAAGGGTGCTTCAGGAAGTCAAACGTCTTCATTTTCTCTAAGCCTTCGGCAATCTTGTGTTGAGGTGCGTTGCCGGGGAAGAGAATGCGCACAATTTTGTCGTTCAAGTTGTACGGCTTCCACACAAGCAGCGTGCACACGGACATCGCGTTCTGACTCGGGAACGGGCCTGTCGTGCCCAGACTGCTGGCTTGTTTCATCCACTGGGCGTAGAAATCCTTCAACTCTTTGCCGTCTGAAACGGGGTTCATCGAGTACATGTCCAAACTGCCGTGTCCGAGCTTGTGGTACAAGTTGATGGGTTCCGTCGTTTTCGCCTTCTCGTCTCTACAGCAGGGGTGGGGTGCTATCCCCAACTCTTTGGCCATTGCGGTCATTTTGGTCCCCTCTTTGGCCAGGCTGATGAGCAAACTCGGATCTTTCTCGGACTCGTTTTCACTAATGTTGCCCGCCAAGAGTTTTTCCGGCACGTTAAAATACAGATAACCAATTTGGGGATGGATGTTATCGAGAATCTTTCTCTGCAGTACTGTATTGATACTGAAAATATTATCTGCCCCGAGGTGGGTCAGTAGCATAGCATCCACGCGGTCAAGATGCCTGGCAAAGTCCCAGAAACAGGCCCGTCTATTATAGCCCCCATTCACCAGCAAGTTGAACCCATTGACACCAAACAGAGCAGAGTCTCCCTGACACCCGGGGAAGATGTACAGCGTCGGCCGGCTAAAGCTGATATTGCCAAACTGTTCGGAGGCTCTCAGCAGACTCGTGAGAGGGACCACCTTGATGAAGCTGCCCACGTAGGCGGTGAACTGCACGATGCCGTGAATGTCCTCTTGTTTCTCCGGAGGGTTGAGCTGGATGCGGATTATGTTCGTGACGTCGGCCTTGCTGATATTCTTTCCCCAGCTGTTCTCAGCGACAGTGTGGATGGTCAGACTGGCCTCCATGTTTTGTTTGAGAACATTCTCCACATCCACATTCTTGAAAACCTTTACAAGTACAACGAGACAGAGAGAGAAAAAAAACAATAAGAGAAAAATAAAGATAAAAAAATACAATGTGTTGAATGCTTATTGAACATTTTACTCATAATTGTTCTGCTTTTCACATTAGTTTTCATCGTCTCAGCCTGCATCAAAATAAGGAGAGAAAAATTGGAAATAGGTGTGGTCTATTAGTAGACCAGGTGCATCTGTAGAAACGAAAATACAGCGATTACCTTCACTTTAAAACTAAACTGTTAAAAAACTTAAATAAATAAAATATATTCTTGACATCAATATTTCATAAACTCTTGAAATTATAATTAAACTAAATGAAATATTAGTTTGATCGTCTAATACGACACATTATTATACCAATACATATGATGAACCATAGTAGGAGAATTATCCTATTATTAGCAATGGACTGCCAAACTTATCTCCATCTCCCCCAGTCCCAGGTAATATCACCATCCATTCCATTCTATAGTTACCTGTGCGAGGTGTTTGAATTCGAACGAGTCGTCCTGGAGCACCCACGCCCCCGTGTCCTGGATGACGTGGCCGGCATGGATGACGTACTTCACGGGGCACGGCGACAACAACACTTTCTGACAACGACAAGATTGAACGAGGAACGGATATATTAGTAATAATAATAATAATACACAAATCTTATATAATATAGCAGCGCTTTACCCCGTGTTAAATAGGCTCAATATCAAGATGTTGTTTCTATCCCAGGGGCCTCTGAGTCATGGCTCAATATCAAGATAAGAAGATCAAATAAAGTTGTAAGAATAGAACACTTGTAGCCCGATCCTAACATCTAAACATGTTAACTTCCACTGCCACTCCTCCACAAAAAATAATCATTGTTCGTATGATAAAAGTTGCTAAGTTGTGAAAAATAAAACGTGGTTGAAAAATCAATTCGTCCCATAGTCATTATAACACCATACACCCTTCAAAACATCAGCCTCTCAAATATATCAAAATCAATATAATATATAGTCTTTCTATCCTCCTACTCCGAGGACCCATTACCTTGACCGAATTCTTGACGGATTGCGTCAGCGGGTTGATCAGAATTTCCACCGTCAAATTATCCGAGGCATGTTGGATGGTCCGTTCTCCTATTTGATAGAAAAGGCAAATTTGAATGATAAATAGATAACAACTAATGTCATAAATATTATATGGACTAATATGTGACAATATTCTCCATTTACAACTAGCAAGAAAATATATTGAAAAACAGAATGAAGCTCTGTTTTAAATGAGAAAACATTCAAAAGCAAAGATCTAGATAGAGACATCAGGCATCAATAGAGTAACAAATTGGAGCTTTTATTAAACTAATATGAGAAATGTTGGAAAGAGGTGTGTAAGCCGTCTATAATTCAACATTTCAATGGAGAAAATCAAGACGCTAACTAGACGATTTATTTACTAGACCATTTTCAGAATGGGACACTCATTTTGACATGAAGGGCTGTAAATAAAAGTCGCAATGAGAACAATAATGGGGTTGATAACGCTTATCCTTAAGTTCTAAAAGGGAAACAAATAGTATTCTACACTGTAGGTATAAATGTCTGGATCTTGATCAAACAAAAACATCTGAAGATTTAGATAGTGAATAACAATATCAGCGTGTTGCAAAAAATGAAGGTTAAAAGTCAAGGACAAAGCAGCCATCAAATGGAGCCAACTGAGGAATGCACGGCATAAAAGAAACAACAATCTTGAGAAGGTTCATCACAAAACATCCAACAATATACAACACAATGTGCAAATTAGATTCGATGGGGTTTTTTGTTAATACACACCAGGCAATGCAACTCTGTACATTGGGAAAAGGGAAAGTATGACTAATTATGTATATACAGTATTCAACAATGTTTGTTTGTTTGTTTGTTTAGATCATATCAGCGCCAACAAAAAGTAAGTCAATAGTTTGAGTTGAGAGAAAATAAACACCACTATTGAGCAAATAAAGTGTATGGACCCTTTTAGTAATCGTGGTGGATAGAAATGTGGGACAACCATAGAAGCTATAATATTTTATTTAACTTGAGGTGGCTCTGACGTGGTGGATTCATTCATGTCATCCATGTTGATTCACTCTCCATTCATCCATGTTGATTCACTCTCCATTCATCCATTCCAATTCTTCCTACAATAGACATGCTGACGTTCTAGCCATATACACTTCATTCTATTCATTAACTCAACAATCCCCAACATGTGTGTCCACTGCATTGCAAAAATGATCAAGAGAAGTAAAACTCAGACACACACGCTCAACAACCTTTGCCAGGTGAAAAAAGGAGAAAGACAGCACACCATTATAACATGCATGATTAATAGCATATCATATTATTACCATTAGGCCTACATTATTAAAGTGACACGAAATTGAGTGTTGTCTAACAATGGACGGCTTTCTTTAACAAGACGTCCATCATAACACGATAGTGTGCACATCACTTCAGACCGTCTTTGTATTTCTATTGATATTAGAATCACGTCCGTATCATTATTATATCAATAACAATGCGAGGTGTGTGTAGGGTACACTATGGGACATCGCGGGGTCTTATGCATACAAGAATTCCCTCCCACGACCTTATTGAACCGAGGGCGCTAGCCCTTATTATATCATTATCATTATTATGATAGTAGTAGAGTGCGTGTATAATATAAAACCGCCCATAGCCGTCCGTGTATGTATGTATTATTATTAGAGCCCCTATCCATTGTATAATATTATTATTATAATCCATTCGTGTGTGTGTATGACGATTGGGTGGCGAAGACATCTAGGTCGGATTTTGTGGAGGAGGAGGACATAATATTATATAAACGTAGGTAGTCTCAGAAAGCGAAGGAAGAAGGGGGGTTGGATGGATTAATTGATGGATGGACAGAGAGTGAGACCGACAGGCAAGTAGGAAGGCAGATACACAGATAGATAGACGGGTGAATAGTATGAAAAAGGACAAAGTATCAACTGCCCTGACATGTCTGTCTGTCTGTCTGTCTGTCTGGTCTCTCTCTCCCTCTCCCTCTCTCTCTCTCTCCCTCTCCCTCTCCCTCTCCCTCTCTCTCTCTCTCTCTCTCTCTCTCTCTCGCTCTCTCTGTGTATATGTGTGTGTGTGTGTGTGTGTGTGTGTGTGTGTGTGTGTGTCCTCTCTCTGTCTCTTTCCTCTCTCTCACACACACGCGCACGCACGGAAGATAGAGGGCCAAATAGATAGATTTGTATCCAATCATGTCCTTCCGAATAACAGGATCCCGACAACGTAATCAAAATTAGTCTTGACTGCAGACCTGGTGGGTGACCAGTAGATATCGATTCAAATTCAATCGAACCTCCATGTATAAAATACATTGTAATATTGTAGTATATATTCATCAAGATGGATGGATGGATGATGGATGGATGGATGGATGGATGGATGGATGG
>JAUEKX010074345.1:0-25632 GCA_031834005.1 Dendronotus venustus
AGAGGGAACGATACGTTTTTTAGGGAAGACGCGACATTAGAAAAATATTTCAAAAACCCCTCTGCAATAGATTTCTTGTCGGTGACAGTCTTTTCTGCAACTTTGAACGATTTGGTAGTAGTTTTTGAGAACTGCTTAACAGGGAAAATTTCCTTTACTATTTTCCAAAACTGATCGGGTTTGGATCTGCTTTCTTGAAGTTTACTTTTGAAAAAGTTTCGCTTGGTTCGATTAATTAGATTGACGACAAAGTTTCGTAGTCTTCGGTATGCATTCCAGTCCGATTCAGTTTTAGACTTTTGGGCTTTTCGTAAAAGTTTATCACGCTTGTTCATATGTTGTTTGACGTTGGCATCTAGCCATGGCGATGGTTTTCCTTTGATTTGTTTAGATGTGAAAAGTGCATGACTATCAAGTACATTCAATAGAATAAATTTCAAGTTACTATAAGCTTTATTTGGTGTGAATGCATTGTAGACGGGTTCCCAGTTTGATTTCAGCAGTTCATTGTTGATACTATTTACGTCATAATTGGAGTAGTCTCTGAAGGTGATGTTGATGGGTTTGAACTTTATATTATTCATTTTGCGAACACAAGCAGTTAAATTGTGATCACTTAGACCGGCAGCGATTATTTCTTTTTCAGATATATTCATCGGATTGTTTGTAAGAATAACATCTATTAGTGTAGATGTTTCCCTTGTGATACGTGTTGGTAATTTCAATAATTGTTCGTATCCATTCACGGCAAATAGATCTTTAACTGCTCTTTGATCGTTCTTTTTGAGATAATCGGCATTCAGATCTCCCATGACGATTGATTCGACTTTTTCATTACTGATTGCTTCAAGTTTTTGTGTCAGGATCGGTAAAAAGTTTTTTGACAGATGTTTCGATGATTCAGGGGGTTTGTACACAATAACAACAATGAAATTTTTCGAGTGTTTTGGTTTGATTTCAATAAATATCCCCTCGATCTCATCCTCAGCAAGGTCTTCTCTTACTTCGAACTCAATTTCATTTCGAATGTAAATGCCTACTCCACCTCCATTTTGGAAGCAATGTGTAACCCGGAATATCAAAGTTTGTTGTGTCGCTTGCATTTACAAAGAGTTCAGTGAGGCCAAAGATGTCGATATTTCTGCTGTGTAATAAAATGTCTCTAAGTTCATCGAGTTTTCCTTTCAAGCCTCGAATATTCTGATGGAAAATTTTGAATCCCTTATTTCGACAGAAGTCCTTGATTTGCTGTTGTGTTTCGGTTAATGGTCCTGGGTGAGGATGGATATCTCCAGACAAGAGTAACATAAGAAAATTTATTGATCTTAAACTAAAATATGTCCTGTTTCTGAGAAGATATTGCCACAACGAACCAGTAACATGCAATCCAGCAGAAGTATTACTCTCAACAAATTCATATAATCCCAGATCATAATTCAATATACCACCAGTTTGAAAAGCAGAACGAAAACAGAAAGTAACAACAAAGCTCCTCAGCATGACCGCACTCGTTGACGCCATTATGAAAATCCAAAAACGACAAAAGGCCAAAAATTGGCCTAAAAATGACGCAGTAAATAATTTTGAAAAATAATCCTGTCATTCATTTAGCATTAGCCATTATGCAATTCTTATCAGAATTGACGCCTTCACGACATACATATTTTTCGGTATTAAACGTAGTCAGTTCAAATGGTAGCTTAATACGTATACTAGCAGAAAAGGAAAGTAACGAAGTAAAATAAATTTTAGTAGTTGATAACCATTGCAAAAAAATATAAAAATTCCAGATTTTGCCATTCGCAAACTTTCCCCTCCTAGGAAACCTAGACTAGTAACCGTATTAAAAAAGAAAATCAGTGTGGGTACAAGAGAAATGTTTGAAATAAAAATGATGAAGAAAAAGACTGTATTAAAACTTTTAAAAATATGTTGACAAGAAAAAAATATATTTACAGAGGAGCTAAGGTAAAGTGACATTTGACATGTATAATTACAATAAAGTCGTTGGAAAAAAATCACAATAACAAAGCTTGACTTGAATCGTTTGATTTACACTCATGTAGTTAAGATTCTATCGTGCAAAATGATTGCACATGCTTACTTCAACTCAACATGTCTAAACCAGGTATTATTATAAAGTCAACCAAACTATCGAGGAGAAGAGGATCTTGATTTATATCCTTTAGGTGATCTTGACCTGCTTCTTGACGGACTTCGACTTTTACTACGAGATCTTCTGGGAGGTGAACGCGATTGTTTTTTTGGACTACGAGACTTGCGCGGCGAGCGCGATCGACGGTAAGGACTCTTTGATGGTGATCGGCGGCGTTCGCGGCTTCTTGAGCGAGATCGAGATCGTGATCGTCTCCTCCTTAAAATATAATAAAAATTTGGAAGAATATTCTTTAATACCTACGATATGAAAATAACGTATTAAGCAAATTAAGGTTGCTTGAGATTTCTTTATAAAACTTTCAGATTTACAATTATTCAAACCCCAAAGGTGATATATCACTATGGCAAATAAGATAACTCACAGTAGAGACAATCAGAATTTGTTAATTAGAATAACATTTTAAGAATATTTTTTCTGAGCATAATACATTTTCTTGGGCAAATTAATTAAGCACTGCTGAAAATAGCCAAACTCAATTCTTTATTACCTTGGAGATCGACTTCGCGAGTATCTTCTCCTTCTAAAAGTAGAAATTATATAAAAATTCTAGTAGATATAATTCTTATTTCTTTGTTAAAATGATCATCGAATGGATCTTAGCAATAATCCTAATTGTATTTGTGGTGATATACAAACTCCTCAACATGTTTTGACTTGCCAAACGATAAGCATCCGAGGCGATATTAGAACTGTTGATGATGACTTTAGGACTTGGCTTGCTTCGAATATTTTATATGTCTAATGTTTATTTTTGTCTTCCGATCATACGCTTGTATATATATGTTAAAATGAATACTCAATTCACCTCAGACAGTACGAATACGTTGGTATCATTGTAAGAACTCGAGTAACTATATAGTTATGTCATTGTGAAAGGAGTACGAAAGAAGAACATACAAAAGCTTATTTTTTTATAAATAATAAATTGAGAAATATTTCTAGAAACCTGCTATTCAGGTTTAAAATATGGTTACCCTAAAACTTCAAAATTCAGTCTCTTTATTATGAGCATTTATTATTAATCATAAGACACAAGGTTCTATTGAACACTACTCTCTAAAAATAAACATTCTGTTCAGCTCAGACAGTATGAATACTTTGGTATCATTGTAAGAACTCCAGTAGATATAGTTATCATCATTGCTGTGAGGCGGGAGGACAAGTAGTATCAATACTTATAAAGTGATTTTATTACCTTAAAATCAAAATTAGTCAGTGTCCAATTTAAATATTTGTCTGGCTTATTCTGATGTGAAACTTAGTTACTCTTTAACTCAGCCTTAGCGCAACAGAATAATTTGATTTATATAATTTTGCTAAAACTAACAGAATAGGACCTTTGCAACCTTTTTACATTTTATTTCCTTAAAATAAAAATAAAGTTTTTATTAAAGATCTTACATTGCAAAATTTCCTTTTACTTAACAATGGCATATTAATTTAAAGATAACTCACCCTCCACCACCTCTTCTGTAACCTCCTCCTCCACCACCACCATCATCTCCATCTTCTCTAGTTCTCATTTGACCAGGAGCTAAATAAAAAATTATGATTTTAATTCTTGGGGAACAACTGTATCATGAATCAATCTTTTAGTAAAAATAATTTTAAATCTCTCTTCACATTCGGAGTGTGCAACTTGAAAAATGAATTGCAATATCAAGGACAAGGTGTTCTCAGAGGGTTTTCTGATCCTAGTTCTTTATAGTGAAATGGAATTTGTTTTCCACCCATTTAAAACAAGAAATCTTTGAAATTTAGTTCTATTTTAAAGCATTGATAGAACAATACCTTGACATATATATAACAAAGTTTCAATGACCATTGATTTATACAGTAACAAAATGTTCATTTAGGAACTCACTCTTTCGGTCTCCTTCAGCATATTGGACATCCAATTCTCTTCCATGACAACGCACATTGCCTTCATAATGAAGTGCATCTTCTGCATCACGTAGATCTTCATACGTTTAGAAGTTGGTTAAGAAAATTAAAACCTATTTCTGAAAACATGAACATAAGACATTGAACTTACATTTAAATTTGTTCTGTGAAAGACTTTAAACGTTTTAATCTGTAATCTTTATCTTTTGACCTTGCTTGTCATGGTTTTCTTTTGAAAAATTGCCTTAATCTTTAGATCTTGTCTTTCTTTAAAGGATCGACTCTTGAATCTGTTCTGTATCTTTAGCTTTTCTTGGTAGCAAACACTTTTACAAAACAACTTTACAAAACAAATTCATTGGATCCTTTCTCAGCAAGGTCTTTAATTGACTTGGAAATCTTTAGTGGCCAATCTTTTTACCTTTTCTTTCAAGAGCATATCTTGAGTGTGATGTAACTAAAATCAGGAAAATGTTTAGATTGTAATTACTTACATATTTTTGTTTTGAGAAATCAAGTATTTGACCGAAGCTTTTTAAAAATTTGGAAACATTAACCAGACCTTAGATTTTGGTTCAGTAAATGTAGTAAGCATTTTAAAAATATTTTTAGTTTATACAATTACATATAGGCCATAGGACGCCAAGTCATTCATAGAAGTCTACCTTTGTGTGTCCTCTTAAATCATTCATAAAAATTGATTTAATTGACTGTAGGTGTCAAATATTTTTTTCATTCACTTAATAACATTATGATAATTTAATGTTTTCTTGTAGTGTGTTGATGATGTAAAAAATTAATTTATTTTAGATTTGTATGTATTGTTTACAATATAAGCCAATTGTCAAATAACACTTCCTATTATCCTTTAATACATATATTTTAATTTTTTTTTGTATACAGTAAAAACAAACAATTCAAGAATAGCATTATTCTTTGGTGAAGGAAGACAATCTTTCTTAATATTCTAATTTGTTTCTAACCAATGTAACACAACAAAAGACCATGAAAACATTTGGATAGTCTTTAGTTTCAAATTCTGATATGTATTTCCAATGTGTAATAAAAGGGAAAGATCTTGTTTAAGTTTCTTGTTTTTTATTAACAGATATTAGGCTGAAAGATTGAAAAGGATATTGTACATAGGCAAAACCACGAGGTTCCTTAGAGTAATAGTCTAAAGGAATATAAATATCACGGATAGGTCCATACTTTGCAAATATTCTTCTTAAATCTTCTGGCCTATAAACGAAAAAGAATTGCAAAGTTTACTAAAGATTATATATGCATATATGAAAAAAAAAGTAAAAAGTTAAGCTAAACTGATAAGTACAGTACCACTCCAATGAAAGACTTGTAATCACATGTGATAACACTTAATCCTGCATGAAAATAGGTCTATAAAGTTTCATATCAATTGTTTTGCCGCGAAGTCGATAAAAACAATAAATCTTACAAAAATTTGGCATTGATAATAGCTCAAGACAAGGTGAAAAACCGAAATTAAAACTACATAGACTTTATTTAATCCACTACAATTGACCGTGCTTCATAGTTATGATTATGTTTGTTAAAACTATTAACTTTCATTCTCATGTTAAAAAGGGGATTGTATATAGACTGCATGCTTTATGAACAAAAAGAAAGAAAACAAAAACATATCACATTGTTTTCTTACAGTTGAAAACATTATTATTAGAAAACCAAAAACAACTTTGTTAAACAACAGCTGTGATTAAATATTTTTTGTTATGTATTATATACAGTTTGGTATTTTTTGTGAGAGGAATACTCTTTGATCAAAGTTCTAATAAATAAACCCCCAAGATAAATGTTAAAGATAAATTTCTCAATAGCTACTACATGATAAACACACTGACTGTCTTTCATATAAAAAAATATCTATGCCTGTTTGGAATTGATGTCCCATTTCGACGAGATCACGAGAGCACTCGAGAAATCTTTTAGGAGCAGAAGCGCTTAAAAAGTCTAGGAGAGGCTTGAAATAAAAAAAAGATGCAGCTAGGAGCAGCTTTACACTCCATCTAGGCTGCTATGAATGATTGGAGTCTGGGCTAGTTCTGTGCTGTTAATTGCAGGAGCGATTCAAAAACTTCAGAAAAAATATCGGGAGCGTCAAAGACATCATTTCCAAACGGGTCTCAATAGCTTAAATTCTTTTAGTTCAAAAATTGTCTTTTCTGTGAGAAAACAAAGGAAGAACAAAGGAAGAGGAATGGATGAATAATAAAAAAAACAAAGGTTTTCTCATAGAATTTACATTACTTTATGCAAATGTATTCGTAAATGGGTGATTAGTCACATGAATTTCAAAATTTGTATTTAAAAAACTGCCATAAAAAAAAGGAAATCTTTTGGCGATAGCCCCTAACATTTGTCAGTTTTCAAAATTTACGTATTCAAAATTCAAACAACTATGAATGATAGAAGTTAGCTAACGATAAACGAACGTTTTATGAAGAAGCTCCATAGCTCGTAGAATCCGGACAGAAATAAATACCTGGTAGATGTACTGAGGTTTCTAATGTAGAGAGAAGTATTTGGTGGACGAGCATATCGATTCGACATTGTTGTAATGGAGTATAATAAAAACTATTAGACTCTCTGCTTGTCTTCGCGCCGTTTCAAATGAGTGAAAGAGTGGTTGATGTTTAAAAATAGCTGAAAGCATGATTTCGATAGGTGCTCTAAGTTGCAAATTATCCGGCAACTAGAAAAAACAACAGTTTTATGAGATTTGCAAATTCAAGTTTTCTGCCCGTGGCGGACTGGATAACATTTTTAGTACGGCAGCCGATAGAGTTGATTGAAGAAAAACATAAACAAAACTATGAACCGTCCACATGGCTATTTTTTGTAAGTAGTTTTTGTAGTATTTTCAAAATGATGATGTGTAGATAAATTTAAACTTTTTTAAACGTTGATAACTTTAAAAGCTTCCCTTTGCCATATATAAAGATACAAGGTTTTCTGTATAGCACAGCCTTATACTCGGTTTTAAAGGGGACACAGCATAGAAATAGCTAAAATATTTTGCTATGGTTTTTTATTATCACCAGTCTACATCCCACCTAGTGTCATCAAAGATCAGGGGCGTATCTAGGGTAAAAAAGACTTCTGCCATTGGCTAGGATACATTTTTTTAATCACACTGTATCGGCAAAAAAATATTGCGCTCGCTTACGCTCGCCTGAAACACTTGAAACGTATTGCTTTATTAAGCTCTATATCGATATTCATTTTTATCCCTTACAATGTAAAAAAGTTGTTAAAGTACTTAACTTGCATTGATTGTTTCGGCTAATATTAAGTCTTGTCAGTATGTCTAGGAAGTCAAAGATTCCAGACATAGAGAATCGGAAGAAAAAAAAAGAAGAAATTATGAGGATACGTAAAGAGAAAGATTTAAAGTAAGATAAAGATGAAGAACATTTTCAGAAGAGGTGAAAAGTGCTTTTTTTTGAAAAAATTATAAACTGTTCTAGAAGTTAATCCTTTTTTAGATACAACCTATTTAATGGATTTCATCATGGATTGATTTCATACCGTGAATTTACCATATTTTGAACGCGTACCTTATTTTGAAAGTATGTAAACAAACTATTTAGCAGACTTGCATTTTTGACGCGTCCTGTATTCCACTAACTGTATGGGTTGTCAAACAAACCAAAAATGATCAAAACATATTGTTGTAAACTATGTTTGTTTGCACTTTTAAATTGGAGGTCTCAAGAGACTTACCCGACAAGACTGATGTGAAATAACATGAAGGTCTGTACACACTATACTATTTCTTGTTATCTATAATTTTTATTCAGCGTCGATAAAATGCATTCCAAATGTAACGCTGTAATTGAAATCATGCTTTAATTGGTTAATGGAAATCGTGCCTTAATCTTTCAATGGAAATCAGGCTTTAATACACGCATTTATAATAATAAAACCATAATGGCACTTGAGTAGCGCACAAATAGCAGATGTCAACTGATCAATGTGCACGAGCACAGATCTAATTATTTGATAATTTAATATCAAAATAATAATTGTTCTGCACACAATTACGACATCTGCATCTTGTTATCACATATTTTAGTTTGCTGTATAGTTTGGTGGATGAAATTGTTGTAAGTTACAGACTTGGAAAAATGTTTGTTTACATACGTTCAAAATTAGGTACGGGTTCAAAATATGGTAAATCTACGGTATAGAAAAAAAAATGTCCAAATTCTTAGAAAATATCTCAAGAAAGAGATTGGCATAAAATTCAATAATAGAGTTAAAAAATAGTTTTATTGAATGCAATGGCATCAATGCATGCTGATATAGAGCAAAACAAACTTCTAATTAAATGCCTTTCTTTATGGAACTCAAGCTTTAGAGCCTAACTGATTGAATATTCAGAAAGAACCTCTTTGTTTTGATAAAAAACACCAACCTTTTGAGTTTTGTTATTGTTTTGATTTGTAAAGATGAGAGTTATTTTTGGGAAATGGCTGCTAAATTTGATAGTTTGTGTTTTGTAAATGATGCTTTTTATATATATTTCGATTTTATTTCCAATAATACATTTTTCGTGTTCATGTTTAGCCTTACCATGTTCCAAAGGAATTTATCTATATATATATATATATTTAGTTAACTTGACTACTGAAAAGTTGTTGCATTTTATAAGAAAACATCTATATATATATATGACTAATAAAGGAAAAACATTTTATTTAAACAAACCTTTTTTTATTAACAAACTTTTATTTTACTATGAATGTAGCAAAATTCAAACCATGCTTATTGCTTTATCTTTTATATATGAATAAATGTTAGCTATATTGATAATAACTTTGATCACAATGTAGTTTTAGAGACATCGAGAAGGGTGCTATGTTGTAAAAGTGACAAAGTCAACTTTATAAATCAAAAAGCTTGTGGCTGCATACTTTTACCTTTAGAGTAATATATATATATATATATGTAACAATGATGTCAAATTGTAACAAGATGGATTTGTCCTGATACCTTTTTAGGATGCTATATACAAAAATGTGCTTAGCTAAACATAATAACAATATAGATCTGTTTGTGGACACATTTTTGTTAATTCAATTAACATAAACAAATGTCACCGGTACCCAACCAATCAATTTAGTAACTTATTGACTTGTTCTATTTATTGTAACAAAGTATTGTATAAAATACTTTACCGTGATATGATTTGTTAAATATACTTATAACAACAAAAAGATAATTTTAAAAAATCATATATATATATATATACCTGCTTATTTTTTGGTTTTATATATATATATATACCGGTATATATATATATAAAATTAATAGTTACCTACCGGTACTAGGCACTTATTATCAATGCCTCGTAAAAACATCATAGTAGCAGTGAGAATTTGTAAATGTTATATATATATAAAGAAGATGCTAACATTAAACAAAAAGCTAAAAATCTCATATAAAGCAATTTTCAATGTTTTATTTTCATTATGTTTGTTTATTATCATCATAACAGTGATGCCCTGGTTTATCATTGATTAGCTATCGCAGCCTTATATATCCATAAGGAAGGTTAAGGAAAGTATGAACAACCACTTCATTTATCTCAGAAACAAATGAGAAAAATTTTGTACATTCTTTTAGAATTATATATATATATATATGCATATAAAGTAGGGGTACCTATTATCGGTAGAACGACAAAATGATGACAAACAATAACAAATAACAGAGAGAAAATCATAAAATAGAGTATATATAACAAACTTGCCTTGGTATAAACAAAAATTCTTTAAAATATCGAAATATATATAAAATTGATTTTAAAAGAGTAAGAACCGTTTATTTAATAGCAATAAAAAAATTTAAGCTAAATATGACTTTTGCCAAGGCAGAAGTGGCAGAACCCTAGATACACCCCTGAAGCTATTAAGTGGTTCTGTCAAAATGTAAATATTTTAAAAGCTGTATATAAGCATTACTAATATGTTTGTTGTAAAATTCTTTCCACTATACATCGTTTGCAACCAGCAGTTTTCATATGATGTGAGAAACACTGAAACGTCATAACGAATCATATTGGTACTTTGTTTTTGTATTCATTAGGTGTTAAGGAAATTAGAATATTATGGGTAGGCATTTATTACCCATCTAAATGATAGATGTGTATACAGGTTGCTGTGTCTTCCTCTATTTTTTACCACCTAGCCCAGAACATTAAAAGGAAGATAAATAACAGAGAAAGATTTTCCCTACAAATGGTAAAAGCATATATTGATCTTGCTTCAAGATCTGGGTTCTATGAGAGTTGAGATGTTCCATATTTCTATAATACCAAGGTTAATTTTGTCAAAGTTTATGTATTATATTGTCTTTTGGAACTGATGTTTAGACTAGCATATGCTAATTTGGAAGTATACACCCTAGATTGACAATACTGCAACAAGAAATTTCTTTGATTGAATTGTCTGGTGTGTACTATAATGTGAAGAAAAAGGATTCCAGTTTATGATTAGTTTGCATACCCACTGACTTCTTCAATCTTCCTTCCCCAAACAGAAAGGAACTGATAATTCTGCTTTACACTAAAAAATAACTGATCTCATAGTATACCTTCTCATTATTCTCTTTTTTTTTAAGAAAAAGAAAAATGAAAATCTTTAGAGTGATTGCTACAAAGAGCTTTTTATCTAACACTATTGCTTGCAGATTTTACTGCAATGGAAAGAACTTACGAGTCGCTTTTTTTGGAACAGATGATTTTAGTATTGGTCCTTTAAAAAAACTTTCCAAATTAAGGTAGGTTCAAGTTTTTTCTTAACTTTTCTGTTTATTTGATTTTGATATTTTATAAATTTTGCAACCTTTCACAAGTTACATAAAATCTGGGTCCTAGATAAGAATGTTTGTTACATCATATTCCTTCATGTGATATACTTTGAAGTGTATATTATTAATATTTTTTGTTCTTTGTTCTTGTTCTTAAAATTACAATATCATTAAATACATTAAACACTAAATACATTGATTGATTTGTCTAGGCATTCAATGCTAATAGTCTCATTTCGAGAAGTGTTCATTGTTGCTTAATTAATCAAAAAGTATGATATATCACTTCTTATATCTTACAGTGTAAACGTCTAATTTTAAAACATAACTATAACCATTCAATAATTTCTGATGTTTTTAGTGGTTATAATATATATAATTAATAAAAAGCAGTTAATGCTTTACATATATTAGGAATTAGATTTTATTATTTTGTTTGTTTATTTAATTTTAAATTTTTACCTCAAGATGGTTTTGATAATCTTTCAAAACATTGCCTAAATCTGTCAGAGCTTGAGTTATTAATTGGTTGTTATCAATTTAAACATCTAGAACTGATTCCAAAATCTGCAACCTAGTTGTCATCTCAGACATCGAAAAACTAGGGAAAGTAAGTACTGTGAAAAATTGTCTGGCCCAGTCTATAAGTTACCTTAAGGGAAGAAATTTTGGCGGTCAGCCAATTTTGGGATTTTGGTTAAGTTTGGTGGGAATTTAATTTGGTGGTTCAAAGTTTTTCTTAAATTTGGCAGTCCAAGAATCTTTTGCAATTTTGGGGGATTTAAATTTGTTAACCAAAGGGGTTTTCTTCTTGTTAATTAAAAAGAAAATCAAAGAAATTATTAAATTTAAATACTCTTTCATTTATTCAAGCGACAAATGATCTAATTCCCCCAGCACTGGTCCTCTCACCTGCTCACTGAAAACTAATTAAATTTGGCAGGAATTTGGCGGTTCATGAAAAAAATTTAATTTTGTGGAAACTTAATTTGGCGGTTCATGAAAAACCGCCAAATCCGCCAAATTTTCTTACTCATCTATTGCTTTTTACATTAAATTAACTTTTAGTAGTAGAGTTTTATTACAGTTTATTACATTCTTTATATATATAAGAGTTTTCTTTTCAATTTATTTAGAAACCAAACTCAAATGATGCATCTTTAGTCAGTCAATTTGCAAAAAACAATGCCATTCAACAGATTAACTGGAGAGATTTAAAGAATAATCCACAGTAAGAAAAACTAGATTACTAGATTAGTTTATAACGAGAAGTGATTAATAAGAGCCTGAGCCTGTGGAATCCCTTGTCTCGACCTAAGAACTTTCAATAATTGGACTTAATTAATAATTTTATAGACGTAATTTTATTGTTTTCTTAATTTTTTGTTCCTTTTTTTTCAGAGATTTTAAACACTATGATTTGGCAATTGTAGCTTCTTTTGGAGAATTCATCCCTGGTAAAGTGATCAATCTATTTCCAAAGTATGGTATAGTATATACTATTACTGTTCAAACAATAAGATTTCTTTGTTCACTTTGTGAATTTTAGCCTCTAATATTTAGGACTTAGGACTTTATATTTACTTAGATATATCTTGTGGAAAAATATTTAGTAATTGAATCTTTCATTTTTCATATTGCCTTAAATTTAAAAAAGTAATAGTGTTTATTATAATCCATCATCTTTAGTATAAAAGCCTGACGTATTATTTATTGTTGTGTCCTTAATTCACTGTCAGAGGTGCGTTAAACATTCATCCTTCTCTGCTACCAAGATGGCGAGGTGCAGCTCCAATCATTCATACAATTTTGGCTGGTGATAAATCAACAGGAATTTCTTTTATTGAGCTTTCTCCTAAAAGGTATGTGAAATATTTTTACAGTAACTTAATTTGTAACTAAATCCACTTTAATGTGGATTTCACAAATTTTAAGAAATTGGCTCGAATTAAATTAAATAAATTCTTGTGGAAAGCTAATTTTTTCCAGATTTCCACAATTAAATCCTGCCGAGAATATCTTCCTTCAGTACACACAGCCACACACTATGTACCACACACTAAGATTTATCTCTAGTTTCTGTCATGCAAACACTGAAAGCTAGGGTCAAATTTCGGTTGATGACTAAAGTTAAAAGAATACCGGCATTGTGGCCAAATAGATACAAGAGGTATAGAACTATCTTAGAACTATGTAGACTTGTGTGTGTTAGATATTTAGGTCATTCTAAATATACAGCAAAATGCATATACAAAAGCTTTTTAACGAATTCCTATACTAGTACTAATAAGAATTAATTGAAATGCTAAGAGAATTTAAGATCGGAAAAAATGTTTTTTAGATTTGATATTGGGAATATTCTATTTCAAAAGGAATATCAGGTACAACATTGATCTGCTTTATTAAATTAACTTCAGTTTTAAGTTGTTGTTTTTTTACTATTACATAGTAATACTGACACTAAAGTTCCTCTTTGCTTTAGCCCGACTTTTATTTCCTAAAACGAATGTGTTTTATTTCAGATTCCACTAAAGTGTACTAGCCAACAACTAACAAAGAGATTGTCATTCGAAGCTGCCGAATTGGTGAGTCTTATCTTATGTAAAACAGTCAAGAGAGGTATTTTACCCCAATAATTTGTTCCAAACACACTTACCAAAAAACCAAACCAGAACCTTCAAATATGTCCTGATCTTTCTAAGAGAACGTAAAATAACTGCTTTAATCGCTATATAACGCATGCAGCAATCCCCAAACCCTCGACTGTGATTTTTTACATATTCTCTTTGGCCTTTATGAATGTTTGCTCCTTTGTACCTCTTATAGGAAATTGCTTTCGACTAGCCTGTTGTTTATATCGTAAAAAAAAATTATTTTTATACTGTAGCTACCACATGTTATGTTCAATTTGCCAGAATTACGTAGAAAATCTATACAGCAAGATGAAGACTTGGTTACTCTTGGTAGGCAGGACACTTTTAAATTTGTTTTCTTTGTAAATATAATAGAAATGGAAGCGACTCCTAACCTGAAAGTGAATTCAAATCTACATATATTGCATGAATCTTTTTTCCATAATTTGATTGCTGTACAATATTTAGTTGTTATCAGTAGTTACCATTACATTACATTTAATGTGGAAAACAATTTTCCAAGGGTTATGTTAGATAATATTCTTTTCAAAATCTGAAAATATAATCGATGTTCTGGTAAAACAGGTTTTTTTTAAAGAAAAATTCCCACTTTTGACCTTTTGTAATCATGTAACCAAAAATAATGATATGATAATATTTATATTGCTTATATGATAAAGAATATGGGTGCCAAATCTCATGCAAAGTTAAGCGTTTTCCCAGGAATTATGGAGGTGACCCCTTTTCCCGTCCGTAAAGAGCTCCCAAAAAACGTAGTTCCATTTTTTTAATTTATTTATAGCACCTAAAATCTCGAGAAAAACTGGTTATGTGGATCTAAGCAGACAAACATGTTTACAAATAGAAGCTTCTTACAGAGCTTTGTCTGAAAGGGTAAGATATCGGTGTCTTGGTGGTTAAAACATTAAATATGTCTGGCGAAAAATTATTATAATGTTATATAATATTATTATTACATAATATATAATATAACTAATAATAATAATAATATCTAAATTACCATAAAAATATACAATCAAGTTAAAATCGTTTTAGTGCCGAAATTGTTTTCGCAAAAATAAAAGTCCAAGTAATGGCCAACAGCCGGCAAATCCTATTTCCCTTAAAAAAATGTTAGATTCTGAATAACTTGGCCTTTGAAAATGTACCGTCCTAATTCTTATGTATGCACATAAGGGTTAAAGAAACAAGACTACAGTTATCTATTAAATGTTTATACAAGGATCGAATTAATTTTAGATGTATGATCCAATTTCGCAAAATATGGACGTCTTGTCAAACGATGATTGGTTAAAATATTGTTAATGTTAAAATAATGTTTTTACGACGTTGTCTCGACATTTGAATGTCGTTTCATTCTTTTAATCCTTGTTTCTTTCTTAAAATTAGGTTGGTATTCAAGTATCATGGGCTGGAAAGCGAATTAAATTGGTTGAAATAACTCACTCACAGATTATTGAAGGTATTGAATTCACAATACCTACTTAAAAATATGGGATAAAATAACTTTCGATCATTTTTGTATATTTTGGCGTGATAAGACTGAATCTGCGATAGAAATAAACCACTTGTTTAAACGTCAGGTATTAAGGTATTACCAGCTTTTATCCGTTAAGTTTGTACCTCTTATGTATTTCAAACTTTTATTTATATTATTGATATATTAATTTCCATTGGTGCTATAATTTTCGAACATAGTTCACAAATAGGAGTTGAAAATTTTTTTTTCAACAAAATAATCTCAATACTATTTTAATTTTCATCATTTCTTGTAATAAGATACAAGTTTTACTTTAATATTGATGTGCATCAATTGGTATGAATAATGTTGGAAGATAAGTGGAGGAATCTACTTTTTGTTTCTGGAAGAATTAAAAATCAATAATGTATATAATAATGTAATTCTTTCCAGAATGAATTATAAGCTAGATTTTTTATTTTCACCTTTTATAGATAAAGATTTGCCTGGGACATGTAAATACTCCAAATCTGAAAAATTGATATGGATCAAATGTGCTGTAAGGGATTTTCATATACACATTCAGATACAGAGACAATAATTATTATTGTAATTACAATAATTGTTGTTATACAATAATCCACCTGGCAAAAAAAGGGTTGTTAGAAATTCCTCGAAGACCCTCCACCTGTCGGAAACAGAAAAGCCTGAATGTTTTGAATATTCGGAGGAGGAATTCTCTAGCCCGCATTCTAGCATATTTTAGCCCCGTCATCCCATCTTATAAATTTTGAATATATCAAATTTACACGTTACTTTTCCTTTTGGTAATACTTTTTAAACAGAGAGTTAAACACATGTACATTTTGAAGGTAAAAATTCTGAAGACAAAAATGATTTTGTATTATTTCTTTGCTTGTCAAAGAGTTAGCAACGAATTATATAGAGCTACAATCGGAAAATTCCCCTTCAACAACCTTTGTTTTATTTTTATCTTTTTAGGACGGCTGGATAGCGGTCAATCAATTTCAAGTGGAAACGAAAAAGAAGGTCATATCTGCAGCATCCTTTTATAACGGTTACGTAATTGACAAACAAACTGGAAAACCTTGCAAGCTGAAATTTGAAAGTGTTGTGTTATAATTTGATTGAACCAACAAACATTTCGTCACGGTTTTAAAGTCCTAATGTGTGTGTTATTGTACACGGTTATTTGTACAATCATTTTGCAATGAAAAAAGCAGCCTAAGTTATTTGCTCCAATTTGATCCATAGTTTTGTCATTCTGCTCAGAACTGGCTTGTTGTTTGTTGTTGCCACGATCCTCAGGGAATCTATGGTAAACTCAAGCAAGCATTTTTATTTTTATTATAAAATATGATATTAGTGCTAGTAAACTTTCGGACACACTGCATGTAATTATTGTAATTATTATTGTTATAAACTACTTCGAACTGTTTTCCTCTGGGAAGAAAAGTACACACAATTATATTATAAATACATAAAATGTATATAACAAAGAATAAACCAAAGCTTCCTCTCGAATTACCTGGCCTCAAGGAGCTTCGATCGTCTCTGATCAAAAAAGGAATTTCAAGATTTTCAAATATTTATTTAATTCACTCACTGCTTTCACGAGATCTAGTTTTCCCGGTTAAGAATAAAAAGGGGATTTGAGACGATGCCTTCCAAATATAGATGAGCAAAGTGTACCAATAATAGATTGGGTGGAGATTCATGAAATGAAAGTGAGAATTGGTGAAAGAGGGTTTTATAAAAAAATAAAGAGTGGGACATCAAAAAAAACAAGCGAGCGATAAATAGGGCTTGTCTGGCTATTTCTGTTTAGGAATTTTCAAATTTTGTATTTATATATATATTAGTGTTATTTTATAGTGATGTTACTGTGAATATTAAAAGAAAAGTATCTATAATAGTACACTCTATAGTATGTGAGATTTCTAGTTTCTTTGTATATTGTGTTATATTATTTCAAAAATACAAATCTGCGGTGTCCCAGTAGGGCAATTATTTAATTTATTTTTTAAAACTAAAAAGAGCATGGGCACGATACTAGATTTTGTTTAAAAATTGCTAACTGCAACGCATCAATTTTTTACTTTTGAATACACAATTTTTTTACAACCAAATCTTTTATAAGTAGCTGAATGTTCTCAAGAACGTGGCATTTTTACAATAACTAGTTTTTCTGAATTTTAATGAAATATGTCTTTCTTAACTTCTTGGAAAAACATTCGAAGCGAAAGAAGGACGGGTGACAGCAAAAATTCAATTTGTGAGTCCTTTGTAGCTAATTGGTTTAAAAATTCGATTGTTTTAATTCACGTGATTTCATTGGCCATTGTTTTTAACAGTCCTGCTAGCCTGATTGCGATACATCTTTGTGCAAACGGTCCTATATAGTTCGACCTAAGTTTGCTTTGAGTATAACCTCACTGGTATTTTAGTTTTAACTTAAGCAGTATTGCACGATTCAAAAATTTAATTAAATTTTTTTGCCTTCACAAGAGTGAAAAGACAACATGTTTTACCGACCCTCGGTCAAGTTTCTAATGACGCATTCACACTCATTAAAATCTGGCATTTACTCACAAAGTAGCATGTCAAAATAATGTAATGGTACTTGAGAACGGTGGTTTAAAAATATCTTATATGTACTCCTGTTTTATTGGCATTAGTTCAAATTAAAAATAGTTATGCTTTTAATATCGTCATTATTCAGTTTTTATTCTCAAATTATACCTCATTTTTTGAAAAAGTAATTTTATAGTGGGTCTCCATATTTGCTTTTTGCACATATTGTCAGTTGTTATTTGTTTTAAAGAGAATAACAAGATTTACATTACACAATAATAATGAATATAAAAGGGTTACGCGCGTCGGCTGGGCCTATGTTCGCCAGTGAAAATCGTGAAGCCACTGAATATGCCATGTATGGCATCAAACAATTGCGAGATGAACTTTCCTTTTATAAGCAATATTAAACTTTGATGTATATAATGCACAAACTAAAAAGTAACAACTTATTTGTTAACCCGTATTTTAAGAAAATCAGAATTTTATTTTTAAATTCTATTTGTTCTAAAGAAAAGGCCTATTGATTGAACAATAACAAATTTGAGCCTGATATTCTTATAAACGTAAACACTAAAAATTTAACCACAGTCATATTTTTTAAATCAATTTGTTAAGAACTCGAGTACCTAAATTACCTAATAAAAAAGTGCACATTTTTATAAACAATTTTAAACGATATTAAACTTTAAATCAAATAAAGAACAAAGCAAAAACTTTTTGTTACCTGGTTTTGAGTGTAATTTTCTGTATTTTAGAAAGACAGAATTTAATTAAAACTTTATAGTTTTGATATTCTCATCAGAATAAAAATCTCATAGCAAAATAAAAATTCGTACCGTTTCAAAGAACTTTGGGACACACAAAGGTTAATGAAAAGAAAGACTAAAATTCTTTTTTTTTCCTATAGATTTTTTAGGGACTAATAAAAGTCACCTTGCTAGATTAGTTGAATCTGATGAATTTTCGTAATATAAACAATTTTCGCCAGGTACAAATTAAGGAAGTTTGATTTCTCATCCTTAGTAATCAGATGGAAAGGAAAGAAAATTAAGACAGCAACATGCAAAATGTAAAAATAATGCAGCTCCTTTTTCATTTTTTTCTCTCAACATTAAACATAACGTATAAATTTACAGCGTTGAAATACTATACATCTATCATAAATTATATGTTCTATTTTTGTTAAAAGAAACCAACATCTAATAAATCTCTTTAAAAATGATATAATTAGATTTAAGCATAAAAAACAAAAAAAATCTATGTACATTAGTTAAATAAAAATACAAATATGGTGAATAAATGTTGCGATAAAAACTTCCATCTAGCTCATCAATTGCAAGCTTTATAACAGGTTGTAAAAATATATTTCAAGGACCACAAATGATGTTTTCCTTAAACATATAAAGTTTCGCGATTTTTGCGTGAAAATCGCGAAATTAAATACCGCCGAAATCGGTGGTGGAGATCAAGTTTTAAAAAATGCAGAAAACGTAATGTTTTGCAAAGGTAATAATTGGCACTACAGAAATTCACTACATTATTATTTCTTATAGGAAACGTGTATAAGAAAGTCATGCTCAGATTTTCCAAATCTTAAGAAACTCCGAGGCTGAAAGCTTGAAATAAAAAAGACTTGCATTTGAACCAAAATTACATTACACTGAGAAAGACGAAAGATAACTGATTGACTTCAGCCAACTATTTACATATGTGTAACCAATTCATTCAGTATAGCAGGATAATTGTTATGTACTTGCATTGCTGGAAATTCCAATGTATGTTTTCCTTTTGGAATACGAATTATTGCATAATTTGGAATGACTGTTTTGTCTTTATTTGATTTTTGGGTCTGATGCAGAGAGAGCTCAGGGAACAGTTTTGTAGCAAGGTCAGTAACAATGCAAGGATCTTCCTCTCCATTTTGTGTTGGTGGAGGCGGAACTTTATCTGTGTTACTTTTCTTTGGCCTAAAATAAATATATATACACTTTTTTTTCAAATTAAATTGACAGGCTTAAATTGTATACATGTTTAATAAATCCTAGACTTTAGGTCAAAACAAATTAAGAAACTTTTGAGCTTCAAAGTTCAACCCATTGTTTAATAGATTTTTTATACAAAATGTGTAAAACAATTCCAAAAGGTAAATTTGCATATGAGATATTAATTATATACCTTCCTCGCCTAACAATGAGTTTTTCATCCACTTTATTATCTTCAAGATGATCAAATAAACTGAACAATAAATCTGTATTTGCTGTGTTACTTAAAACAATCTTCTTTTTGCTCCTTGGGGAATGACCTGGTGATGTCTTTCTACTGTCAGGTGGTGTCACAGGACGAATACTTGTTACATCAGAGTTCTTAGGCTCAGAGGAGAACAATGGAGGAAGAACTGCATAATTATTTCCAGCAAGTGAGCTATTATGAATTGTTGTTGGCTCTTTCCAAAATGACTCTGGTAATGCTCTCAATCGCATTGGAACAGACCCTAAAAACAGTTCAGGATATACTCATATTTGTATATATAAATTATTTTCCAGCAAAAATCCCCAAAAAAAGTTAGACAGGGCTTCTTTTTTAAAGATACCTTCTTATGTAAGGCACACCTATAAACAACACGCCATTTATTTCGGAAACAAATGAAGAAAAACAAACAAAATTTTGTCTATTCTTTTTATTTAGAACTTTGAACTACCATAAAATTTGTTTGTTTTTGCACTTCCCTTATAAAAGTTTTTATTTTAGCTAGGATTTTTGTTATATATATATATATATATATGTATAGACAAAGTACAACATTACATTTTTCAGTTGCATGGCAAGTTTCAGAGGCAAATTGAATCATGTATTCCTAGCTGAGATAGTGTATTAGAATCAACCCCTATATAAATAATCATAATTAATTTTATTTTACCTCTTCTTGTTTTGGTACCTAGTCTTTCTCCACCAAGTAAAGGGTCTGCAAGCTTATCTTCAGGAGTTACTTTTGCTTCTTTTAATGAAGAAATGTTTTTGCTTGCTACCACTGGTTTTAAATTCTTTGGCAATGGCAACAAAGGTTCTAACTTTGTGGGACATGGTTTGGAGGAAAAAGTTTTGCTATCTTTTGGTGGTAATAAGGTGGGAACTTTTTTCTGACAGGAGTTAAGAATTCGTTTCCTCCTCCATTGCCTTGCTTGATCTTTTGTGAAAGAAACCAGTTTTCCATTTGACTCTTCTTGCCTATGATGGCTGCTACCATGATTATTTAAAAGTTCAGCAGGGTTTTGAGACAACAAGCCATTTTGACACTCCATCAAAGAAGAATCTATTATTTGGGATGAAATACACAACATATTTGTATTTTCTATGGCTGGTAAACTACAAAAATCTTTGTGAGGTGAATCTGCAGAAGAAAATACACTATCGTCTATATCTGCTGCAGAAGTATCTAGTTCAAGTAAATCCGAAAATTCTGATGTACTGCACCTCCCAAAGTTCTCCTCACTTAAGTCCAACTCTAGGTCAAGATCCAATGCAAGAGTATTTTCATCTGGAAGAACATCAAAGGCATCATCAACTAAACCAGAATCTGAATCTTCTGTTAAAAAATCATGAAAAACATCTTCGCAATCATTTAAGCTCATTGTGGCATTTTTTTCCTGTAAATAAAAAAATACCTAGGTATATACTATTTGCTATACTGTTAAAAAAAATTGAACAAGTCTTCTCAGTATTTTACAACTCAAGTATTTGCTAATTATTTTATTTCAATCATATTGAGTTTTACATTAATTGCGAATACCCGAAAAATTCAACTTGAACTGTTCATTCAAAAAACGTGAAAAGTTGTTTTGATTCTGGTAGCTATAGCCTCCATGTTTGGTCGCATTTGATTGGCCAACAATGACATAAAGTACTGATCTAAAAATAAAGCCTTGTTCATTGGCCAAAGTTGAGCGACAGATGATTGGATTTGAATGACGTAATACCGTACGAAAACAAAATACATTCATCTTAGCTTAGTTCTATCAACTCTTATCCGATCGACTATCTAGCTACACACGGTGCCGCCAATCGTCAGTAATGATGATTTTACCATAATTTGAACATCGTCCTTTGTCAACTTTTAGAGGAAGCGCGCAAAAACTTCGTGAAATAATTTTATTCTTTTGTTTAAAAAATCCCAAAGAAATCTAACAATCAATATTTCCCCATTTTACGCCCTTTTTCTGAGATATCATTTTAAGAAACTAAAGGGGAAACCCCCTACAGTCAAAGGAAAATCGAGGAAAATATTAACTCATGAAGAATTTGAGATAATTTATGTAAGAGTTGGAGAAATAAAATTCACAAATTTCAAGAAACTTTCGCAAATGGTTGTTTAGAGAGAAAAAATAAGGCATGTTATTTAAGGCGATAAGAGAATAGCCAAACGTTGAATTCTGGAATTGTGGTAAAAAAAGGAAGAGGCAAAATTAGATTAAAAACAGATCGAATAGTTTCTATTGTATTTTGATTAATTATTAAAAAATATTTATCATACAAAAATTACTACAAACACAACAACAAAACAACTAAAAAATAACATAAAAATTTCAAAGAAATTAACAAAGGAGAAAAAAAGGGATAACGTACTATCAAAACTGAACTACAAAACATCAACAAAAACTTTTCAAGTATGTCTTCAGACTAAAAAAAACCCCGAGTACAGAAAAATACAACCCAAAAAAAAAAACAGAATTCGAAAGCCCTAACGTGATCAGTTATAAATTGGCTCATTTTGTACTGTTAATTAGGTCGACGCATTAAAAATATAAAAACTTGCTTTATTCCTCTATTATTTATAGTTTATTAATTTTAATTAAATTTAATTAATTTTAAGTAATTTTCATATTACTAAATTTTAAGATAACATTACCAATAGTTATACAAAAAAACTAGATTCTGTAAACATTAAAGTTTCTAGTTAACGGATGATAAATTTGATTGGTGATTTTATAACTAGATTATAATCAATCAATCAATAAAACTCTTTGCTTTATCGAAAACTTGATCCTTGTTAAGGAGATTTCTCTGTTCATCATTTCACCGATGGTTCATCCGAAGCACTGAGGAAATATCAGTTATATAGATAACTGTGTAGTCTTTTTCCTCCGGAAGTGGTTTTATGTATAATAATTACGTGGCAAAGTATCACCGAGAAACCAAATAAATTAATTCACTATATTTTTTTGCTACGATGGGTCTTCCCATCCCCTATTTCTTCTAAAAAGTCACCCAATTGCCACCTCCTTCATTACTTGATGGCGTTGTCGATGAACTATAAAATAAGAAAATATAAAATACATCGTCTAGTTGCATCATCATTTTGAGTTTTTACATGAATTTTGCGGAATTAATTTTCGCTGATATTAGACCTGTTTTCAACAGAGTAAGGCTCAAAGCAGTATCAAGGCCCTTAAAAAAACGTGTACGTACTTTCCAAAGGACGAGAAGTCTCCCCAATCAGCGTTTGATTTCTGTTGAGTAGGTTGTTGCTGTGTTGGTTGTTGCACCCCGAACGGCTGACTGCCAAATGGATTAGGTTGTTGTGTTGTCGTTTGTTGCTGTTGTGTTGATCGTGCATGTGGTACACCGCCCATCGGGGGTGGAACGAGCTTGGGCGTGTTGCCACCGGGAGGCGGTGGAAGAAAACCAATGTTTCCACCAGCTAAGAGGAACAAAAACATTGTTATTGATTATAATTCTTTAAAACCTTCGAAAACAAAACATGAATCTAGAATTTATTTATCTGTTGAAAATAGTATTTTATTCGAAAAATAGTATCCATAGTAGCAAAACCGTATGGAAACGAGGCCAAGCTGTATGAAAAATAAATGCGGGAATCCTGTATTGCTGTTACTGATGAGGAAGAACACAAATGCACGTTTTCCTTCAAATAATCATCAAGTTTTTTAAAGATTTAGCATTTATTTGAGTTCTATGTAAGATGGTATATTTCTAAAGTTGCAATTTAATTTTTTTCTTTAAAAGAGACGATCCCATGAATGGAGAAACAAATCTTGGTTTTGAGCAAATCACTTGCTAATGAGAGAGATTTACTATAAAAATCTTCAGAGTATCCTGGCGATAAAAAAAAAGCCTCTTACCTCCTTTAGGCTTAGGTCTTGATTCCTGTCCCGACTTATTCTGAAATTAAAAAAAATATGTATCGCTATAATTTTGGCTCTTTGTTGGTGAATTTTATTGATTGAATTGTCAATTCGATCATATCTAAATGAAATTTTGCTTGCTTGATAACCCATTATAAGCCTAAAATACCTACCTAGGTATTTTACGTGTGTTTAATCCATATAAATATTAAGTTTATTATTTAGTATATTTACTTGTTCGCTACTTGAGAGTATGCAAAAAAGTTATTGTTTAATCGCGAAAATTTCTGCTCTTCAAAGCATTAGGTAAGTTTTGACTTTATGCAAATACCTTAAAAACACATTTTCGCAAAAAACACATGCCGCTTTATTAAACAATGTTGATTTGAGAAGGCGAATAATTTAGAAGTCGCTAACATGAAAATTCATTTCAGAGCAAAATAAATTCTCATTTTGATTCTTCAGAACTACTCATTTCGAGTAGTTTGAGACCATGCCATTGTAAAAACTGTATTACTAATATTATATTTACTATAATGGTGGATTAAATATATTTCGAAAAACGGCAAATGCAAAATTAAAAAGCTTACGAAAACCTCTAATTTTTAGGCGACAGGAATGTTTTGACTTTTAATTTATTATAAAATATATCAAGCATACCCCTAAGTTGATTTTTATCGTCTGTCCTTCTTTGAAACTCAAATCTACATGGGGTTGAGGGTTCTTCTCTTCTTTTGAAATTTCATCTTCTAGTTTTTCTCGTCTGAAACAAAAGAGGGCACAGCAGTGAGTGTAAGAAAACCATTGGAAATGTTTAGAGAAACACCTACAAATTATTGATTGTTTTTTATCCGGATTAATTTTTCAGTGCTACTACCATCCTTTTCAAGAATAGCGTCACGCTATTATATTATATTATATAAACTATACGGTTATCTATAGTCTGAAATACCATGCTTTTAGTTTTAAAAAGTTTCTTATTTAGTCTCTTAATTCTTAATATTTTAAATGGAATGTTCGAAAGTTAAGTATTTGATCTGCATCTGTCTCGTATAAAGAAAACATGATTTACTGTTCATATCATCTTCTTTGCTGATAGTCGAAGGTTTGAAAAAAGTTTCTTATTATTTTAGAAATATTCATAACAATATAGTAGTAAAGGCTTCTTAATTTTTGAAGATTCTACATGTAGGTTTCTTATAAACAGGTTTTATATAAAAAAAAACAACGTGTACTATAGGCTCATTAGTAATAACGCATAGATCAAAATTTTTTGATAAATTTTAAACTTACTTGAAATGGTCTTGTAATGAAACATTGAAATCAAATGAATCTCCTCTATCAGAAAATCCCATGCCAATAAATGCATGCCTACCTAAAAATAAAAATAAACATTGGGGAGCTAAATTCGTTTTTCTTCACTTTTTGGCAAGCCCCTTCACTTCTTATCCAGAATAAACCATATTCTTTGAATGACCCCTAAAAAAATGTTCAATATTGTTTTGAAATTGAGGAAAGGTTAGCCAAAAAGATTCTATTCAGAAAACAATAAGAAATATATACCCCCATCTTCTTGGACTTTAATAACAAAGTATCTACTACTGTCTGCCACTGCCTCAACCGATGGACCTGGATAAACATCTATAGGAGCTTGAGCAAATGATTGACCTACAAAAAGGAGAAAAAAAGTAAATTAAAATCTGGTTGCTTTTAGCTAGGGTTAGACCCCAAAATCAAGCCAAACATTGGTGTAACAACTTTGATGGCTCAAATCAAATACATGATTGTATGATTCTGGCACTTGAAATGGGAGTTTCACTACATGTCAGATTTATTCATAAACTACTAATAGAAGTCTTTAAATCCATT
>JAUEKX010074346.1:2114-12988 GCA_031834005.1 Dendronotus venustus
AATAAACGATTTTGTAGATAGTTTTAAGATTACTAAATTTTTCTAACTTCTTTTCAAATATGACTTTTGTTCCCTTTAAATTAACCTTTAAAACATATAAATCTGACCTGAAATCAGGAATGTAGAATATACAAATAAATCACCCAGATAATCAGCCATCTGAATTTGATTGCATTCTTCTTTAGTCGTCATTGAGCTGTCATAAATAAAAATTACAATAGCATATTATGATCAGAAAGAAAGTCTTTAGGTAAATGTTGAACTCTTTGTTATATTGATGCTTTAGCATTTTTTATTTCTTGACATCAATAGTCTCTTGTTTTTGTAATGAAAGAGATAGTACAAAAATTATTGCCATTAAAGATCTAAATGAGCAAAACCTCTAAAGTTGCAAACACTAATAGCTGCTATGAGTGCTGACATTTCAACTTAAATTTCATAAAAAAATATGAAGTACATCCGAGACAAGAATATGAATATGACAAAAATTCTAGTAAAAAAGTATTTATTATTTATAGAAAGCATTTTTACTTATTTCCTTCTCATTAACTGTAGTCTAAAATTATTTAGTAACTGGAAGAAAGTCAACTAAATTTTGCCAACCCTCATACATAATAGATTTTTTTGCTGTTGTAATTTTTGAATATGACAATATTTTTTGCTGTCATAACTTTTGCTTTGCTGTTTCTATAGTAATGGCATTTTTTTGGTGGCATTTGCTGTCAAACATTTTACTAATCTTTGCTAAATTCAGAGGGCTGCAGAATCTTTTTGTTGTAAAAGAATCAAATTTTGGTATTTATATTATTTTATACAGCTGATTAACACATAAATATAACGTCTTTCTTAATTGTAATAAACAAGCAATAAATATATACATTGCAAAACATTGGTTTTTAGAGACCCTTTGAATGTTTAGTAGAAGGATGTGGAAAAGCATTTCGATCTCAAAGTCACCTCAAACGTCATGCCACAACACATGCTGGTGAAAAGAAGTTCAAGTAAGTTAAGTTTCTAAAGTATTTTATATTCTAGAGTCTTTGTATAATATTGAATAATATCTGTTATCATCTTGAGCAACATACCAATAACATATTAATTTTTATGCTTTTAAATGATACATAATTTGCATCTTACATAGATTTATTTTTAAAAGAGGTCTAAATCCTGAGGTATTTGTTTTTTATGAGACATATTTTTAACCATTGTTTTCTTTTTTTAAACTACAGATGTGAATTTCCTGACTGTAATGTGGCTTGTTTCAGCTCCTGGTCATTAAAAAGGCATGTAAAAAGGACACATGAGGGTACTTTTAAAGTATGTTATAGCAGTTTTGTTTTTTATTTATTTTATCAATTCATCAATCTATATTTTGAATTATTCAGGCCAGAAACCAGAATATTGAACTGTATTAGTTTTGGAAAAGTTTAAATATCTAAGTTAATGATGAAATTTTTTTTAATTGTTTAGTGCTCCAAATGTGACAAAGAATTTAAGAAGAACAAGATTCTACAAGATCATATTTCTCTAGAACATAAAAAATCTGTTTCTGTGTAAGTATGATATTGTCTTTTCAATAGGGGTATTCAAAAGGTATATTCGCCCAAATTATTCAAGTGCAAACAAAATTTAAACTATTAAAACCCTTAAAACAGAGCATGTATATATAGTAATAGTAGCATGGAGAGAATTGTAATAAAAAATCATTGATTTCAAAATCTTGTTATTACTCAAACCTCTGAAGTCTAAACCCACTACTCTACCACAAAATTGAGCTTCTTTCTTTTCCGTTTAGTTGTACATTCCCTGGATGTACCCATGTCTTCAAAAACCTTGCAAAAATGAAATTCCATCAAAAGCTGCATGCTTCCAAAGGTAAAATAATAACGAAATGTTTGTTTATCAAATTTATTTATTTCTGCTTTGTTCAACTTATAGTTTTATTGTCTTAATTATAGGTTATCAGTGCTCTGTAAAAGATTGTACACAAACATTTTCTCTATTTTCTGAATGCCGACAACACAGTGCAGAATGTAAAAGAAAAGGTAACAACCACCATACACAAAAACATAGTTTCTTGATTAATTACTTACTCATGTGTATTCGTTTTAAGGCTCTCATTATACTAACTATAAATTTATGTAAAGAGTCATCAAATTTTGATTTCTTATTGGGCTGGCCAAGAAGGACTTGTCTATGTCTGCCTTCTTTGTTTATGATCACTTGATCCCTGTTCTTTCATTATCTCATTTTATATTTTGTTTAGAAATCAAATGTGATATTTGTGAAAAAGTGTTTACATACAGATCCAATGTAAGATTCTTATTGACTTTTAAATGAATTAGGAAATTATTTATAAATAAAGCTATACGTGTTTCAGTTTCATTTCTTGATTTTTTTATTTTTATATAGCTCAAATCTCACATGGAGATTCATAAGGAAGAGAGAGAAGTTTTTAAATGTCAGTTTCAAGATTGTGGTAGAGTATACACAAAAGTAGGTTTAATATTTTGTGTTCAGGAATGAAGCGTTTTTTGTTAAGTAGAGTATCTTTTATTAATTAAATTAAATTTGTCTTCAAAAGATTATCCAGTTTATAATAAATATTATTTTCCTTCTAGAAAAACAACCTTCAGAAACATATTCAAAGTTTTCATCAAGGTACTCAATTTGAATGCCCCAAACCGAACTGCTGTAAGACGTTTCATTACAAGGTAATACTAAATATGATATTACTACTGAAGGTCAATGAGTCAATATTTTCTGCTTTTTCACAGACTAAATAGTTTTAGAATAACCATACTTTCGAGGTGTAATCGTCTAAATATCAATATATATGGTCATGCCAATATATAGTCATGCCAGTTTGGAGTAATAATTTAATAATATCAATACTATTAATTTTGAATAATTTGGTAATTGATTTTTTTTCTTCCAGCATTCCCTCAGAAAGCATTTGGATAGTCATAGCAAAACTGACAAACCATCAAACACTGTAAGTTTACTCTTTCATGGAAAGTGATATCTTTAAAAAGGTTCTGGGTATTTTGAATTAAGCACGCTCTTAAATATTTAATAACGCCTTTTTGCACAAACAGAAAAAGAAGTTTAAAATAAAACTTCCGTTGACAAAGAATACCATTATTTTACAGAAACCTTATTTCTTATAGCAACCCAAGCGAAAACGTCCAAAGAGAATGGTAACACCAAAGATTTCTGCAATCACTGGCTACATACCAGAGTTGCAGAATAAACTAACCCCAGCTGAAATCAATGATTTTGTAAATTACGGCCAGCTCGACCCTGACTGTTTTGAGGATACTGACATCATTCCAAAAGATTATGAGACAACACAAGCTGAACTCACTGCTTTAACATCTGGGGATTTTGCAAATCTGAAAACGACAGATTCAGAAGAAATGACAACAGCAGCAACTAATTGCCTGGCGGTTGAGAATCTGATTACTCAGAATAATAATGATGTAGTTGTGATGGACAATGAGAGCACTGATTCAGTGTCTGATGCCTCTGATGAGACAGTAACAGCTTGTCTCAGTGCCGATGAGATGGTGGTTTTAGAACCATCGACACTGGAAGAGACAGCTAGGTTTCTTGATCAGAAATTCCCGGTTGCGATGCAGCATAGTTCCTCGTCCTCCATTAGCTCAAGTGGTTCAAACTCACCAATACCACCTTCAAAAACCAAGCTTACATCTGAAGAAATGGAGATGCTTAACAATCAACTCCAACATCTGGCACGTAAAAGTGATCCTATTGTGGTCATTGAAAAATCTTGTTCCATGCAACAGAACGCTGCTTCTAAAACAGATTCTGAATCGTCGGATAACGAAAGAGTCTGTATTCAGCAGCTTGTGTAAAAGAAAATTTTCATAAACAGATTTCATTGTGTATATAATAAGAACAGTGAGTTTGTAAGAACCTCATGATGATCGGTATATGTTTTTGTGTTTTGTCCCCTTCACCTCTTTCACCTTTTTTATGTTAATTTTTCGTTTGGTTCTTGTTCTTCGATTCTTTCAGAGAGATTTTCCACTCAGAATTAAATTACCTGCTAATGTAATGCTATAATTTCTTTAATAAAATGTTTTTTTTTAAAGAATAGTGTTTTTCCGTTTTAACATCAATATTCTTAAATTTTGGACAAATATCCTAATTTATTCTTACCATATTCTCACCATAATGGACGATCCACCCTAGTTATTCCGGTAGAGTATTTTCTTAATGATAAGCTGGTGTGAATGTTGCCATAGTTGATGTCGCAAAAACCATTTTAAATATCCTGTTTTGTTATTCCATTAGGATACAAAGTATATTCTTAACTTTTAAGTCAAAAGTTCAAGATGAGCATATTCTTAGGATATTCTTACCTTTTTGTCCCATTCTTCAACATTCTTATAGAGTATATTCTCATAAAAGTGTTTAATTTCTTTCCTCAAAATGTATAAGGATTTAACTGTTTTATTTCACTTCTATTTTCTTTATTTAGCCTTTGTCTTTAGTAAAATTTTGACGTTAAATGTTTGTACCATTTTGTGTTTTATTTCTGTTAGATACCGACGATTTGAATTTTTATCTCGTTTTGTTTTGTTGTAAATGCTATGTTCATTTATGTCTTTGTAATTTGTATATAAAATGTGAGTTTTGTGCATAGGATTTTGGGATATTTTTTTGTCCATTCTCGAATTACTTTTTAATATATACAGGGTATTTGACTCTCTTAATTACAGAGAGAATATGCCCATGCTTCAGGATTCCTTCGACATTGTTGATCAGTTAATTCTAGAAAATTAGGTTAATTCTAAAACGATGAAGTGTGATTTCAGTTAGAGATCGCTCTCCATCTGTGATTTGCTTTACCTAGAGATTTAATTTGATACAAGATTTGAGAAAGTTTTTATACTTTTCCATTCTCTAATTGTGAACTGTATTTTCTCTTAATCGCCCTGTCGTATCAGATATGTAATTTGGCATATTGTTGTCTCGACTGGAAATTGGTCCTGTTTCCAAAGGTGCAACACTCGAAAGCAGGAATCTTTCATTGTTTGCATTGTAAATAGATGAATTCGAACTTGATAATTTTTAGTATCTAATTGATTTGTGTTGTAGTTTTGTCTTTGACTTATATGCATTGTGGTTAAATAACACATTTTTATTTTTATTATTATTAGGTAGCTATGCATTATAAAAGGGAAGTTTTTTTCTCACTTTTTATTCATTTTTGTAAGTCAGCCATTAAGAACTAGGCTGTGAACTTAGTCATATATTTGTGAGCATAATAATTTTGGTACTTTATACAACTGTATACAACTAGATATTCGATCACTTTCTGTTTGTGGTGACCAGTGGTGATCTTTCTCATCAGATTGTATTCTTTGTATCAGAACAATTTTTTTTGGACTAAAAAATGAAATATACAAAATAATATACCAACGAAAGGTTAACAATATTTATTTTCTCTATTTATTTCACATAATACTTTTTTTATAAGCAACAAAGCTCAACCTCCAATACTCAAAGTTCAATATTATAATTTTCAGTGCTAAAGATGGTTATTTGGAGTGTTCTGAGAATGACGATGGTATGATTTTTGTCCAGTCCAGTAATTATTTTTTTCTTATAAATTATTTATAACAAAGTTGTATTGACAAAACCTGCGATCAAAGAGTTGCTAATTATGCTAATTATGCCAATTAAGGAAAAACATAATTTAAATAATATCTCGATTTTAAAACTGATATATATTTTATATTTGATGTGTGTTTTTCCTTAGCATCTTCTAGGCGTTAGTGATACTGGAAATGCTGTTCGGTTTCTTATTCGCGATTGCAACACAGCGGACAGTGGGATTATTCCTACTACGTCTACATGCGGAATCGGATTTTTATTACCATGTAACTAATGCACGAAAGTTCAAAGTGAAAGTCCCTCAATTTTTATGAAATTTTGCACAGTGACTAATTAGATTGTACTGAGTAAGGTGACGCCATTGTTTTTCAAATTTATTGGCACTTGTCATTTTTGGGTCAGTTTAGGCCCAAAAAGTGAAAGTGCTCTCTGAAAGCAGTTGCGTTTAGCAATCATGTTCGTGCTATGCGGTGCTTGTTGTATCTGATTCCAGTTGACATGGAGGATAAACAGAGCGAACATAAGGTATTCTTGGAGCCACCAGCCAGCTCTGGCAGTCACCGAGTTTTTTACTTACCAAAACATCACTTGCTGCATTGTTTTTCAAAACAAAAAATTAAATTAAAAGAGTTTAAAACTTTTTTAAAACGAGAAATAAAGCGCTGTTTAGTGTCCCGAACAATAGTTTATTCAATAAAATCGTTAGAGCGTGGCGTTTGTAGATGAAATCACTGAGCAATGTGAGGTACCACTGTTTATATTGTGTTATTGAGCATGATACTGCATTTACCGAACGTCGATTCTTCGCTGTAGCAAACGCAGTTTTTTGATCAAATTTTTCTCTTGAAACACAAAATCAACTTTTGCTAATGACACAGATCTAGGGAGGTGATGGACCTTTTTTTGTTTTTGTTTGTTTGTTTTTTTCGTACTCGAGAATTTCATCAATATTTTTGTAGATTTTTATTTTTTGGTTACCTTGGTCTTTAATTTTAATGGAAAATTGTACATTGGCTGATTAATGAGAATTATACTCCGGATTAGATTTAGGAAAGTTTTTTTGTTTTTTGTTCTTAGATGACCTAAATTGAAAATTTGGTGAAATTCTTTATTTCGACGTTTTGTTGAGGCTTTTGATACCATTCCGTGCTAACAGAGTATTTAATATCTCGTACTTATGCGCTTTTTTTTATTTTTCATTTTGTTTAGTGTCAGAAGAATGAAGGCTTGGTTATATTTTGCCTGCTGCTTGTTGGTAGTGGGTAAGAGTCATTTGTTTTCAATTTCATTTTGTTATTAAATGGTATTCAATCAGCATTAATTTCGATCTTTTTATAATTTTTACTATTTTTCTTGTTGTTCAGTGTTCAGCTTTTCAGGTTCTGAAATTCTTATAGGTTTAGATTTATGTAACCAGTTTCATAGTTTGCAGGTTTAGTTCTTGCTGAACTAGAAAAACTATTTCAGAGAGTTTTTTTACTGATAGTAAAGTATAGAAGCAAGACAAGTGAAATTGTTAGAAAATACACGAAACCATACCAATATCGTATACACGTTTTCTATAAATCGATTGCGTTCGCGATTACTATACTCGATAACAAAAAACGCAAACAAAGCACGTTATCATAAACAAAATATGTAATATATATCAAAAAGGACAACCGGCTCCGTATTTTCACGTATAAGCTATATACAACCAACCAATCAAAGCAAAGCAATAATACAAAAACAACCAATCAACGCAATCAACCACTTTGGGTGAGTGGCAATTTTTCTTCCTTTGTTAAAAATAATAAAAAAACAGGCGGTAAACACACCCGTTTATTCACGAATGAACGAGCAAGCGAGCGATTGCACGAATAAAAACAAAAAACAACAACAAAATAAAAAGAAAACGGGAGCAATTTTAAGCCTTCATTATGAATACAATAGAACTTTATAGAACCGAACAAGTAATCTACTTTTTTCCACATAATCTTGCCTGTTTATTCGTGAAAATACGGCGGTCGCCTGTACATTGTCTTATCAAAAGAAGAAAGAGCTTTAATCTACTAGTCTAGTTTAAAATATAAATGTTTAACTCGTCCAGACTTGTGTTCATTTTTTGATAAGACAATGTTTCGTTTTGTTCTCTCATTGGGGTTAAACCTCTGTTGTACTGTTTTATTTTTCTCACAAAGGCTAACCTTAAACTACTTATTTTGATGTTTCATATTATTTCCTTGGATATCTTAATTTCCTTGTATCTCCACTATTTTATAGGGCAAATTTACGGAGATAATGAGCCACCTAAATTGATTGCTACAGCGCCTGGCGCTAATGACGATATAGCAGATGTTCAAGAGGATGATCCAAGTAAGTTTTAAATTACTGATCTTTTATCAGCAAAATTACCAGCAAATTCCGGTATGCATAGGTAAAGGAAACCTTAATATTTAAATCAAATTTTTGTTGTTTTTCCGACTGATAAAAACTACTCTTAGTGTCACCAAAGACACCAATCAGCTATCTATAGGTGATCACTATTTTGTCCAAAGTGATCAATAATACTATACGGTCTAACTTTTAGAGAGGCTTGTGTGCTACCTTAACTTCGAGACGACCGGTCGGGGAGTGGAGGAGAACGGTATCATCCGGGTCATTCAGGACAAGTCCGGATACGACAACAACGGAGAGCTATCTGAAGGTGGCGAGATACTCCAGCAACCGGAATCTTCTAAGGATTTCACTTGCAATCAGTATGCTCGTCTCTACTCCAGTGAAATCTCCTTCAACGGCAATCTCTTCCAAGCTAAACCAAGAAAAGCGATTACTATAGCGGCCTGGATCAAGCTTGAGGATAACAGAGAGCCGCACTCGATCTTTGACACAATTGGAAGATCTCACGCGATGGGTCAATACCATTTCGAAGTACATAACGGTATCTTGAGATGGTTCCATCGTAACGAATGTCAACAAACCGTTTACGAAACCATGGCTCATGAAGTCCCTAAAGGCAAGCTTATCTTTTCAATATCATCCTCTTCTCAGTGTATAGAATTCCTTAATGTCTGCTGATATAAATTTGATTTTTGGATTATTATTATTGTTTTATATGGTTTAGCAAGACGGATTTTTTATTTTTTCATCAATTTTATCTTCTTCCTTTCATAGGACGATGGGTGCACGTTGCTGGCACATACAACTCGAAAACATCTCAAGCAAAAGCATACATCGATGGCATTCTCAGAAATCAGAGTATCGGAAGCGGCGAATTGTCACGTGACTGGGATACCAAAGTCCGCATCGGGAACGCAATCGCACTGTGTTCACCGGAGCCTTGCAAGCGACCTCTGAAAGGGTCGATCGATGAGTTCAGGATTTACAATTACGCTCTGACGCCTGATGAAATTCACGCACTTGTCGGAGCTTGTAAGAATGACGACCAAGGAGCTTCGAAATCTGGTGTCCCTGACTCGAAGAAAGGTTCGTCGTCGTCCCCCCGATGTTCACCTTTTTATAGCGCGTTGTTAAAAAGCTATTTTTTTTTCTTCAATTGCTTATTTTGGTTATTAAGACTTCAATTATCAATTAAAAGCACCTTTCCCACTCTCGAAAGATATATGCATCCTATCTACATTGTTCCCAGGGGTCTTTTGTGGCTTTTTCTTTTTTATTTGGATATATTCACAAAGCCGCAAACATTAACGGCGCCAAGTGGATCAACTTGAATATTTATAATTATAATCTTTTTTTAAGTAATGTATTTCTTAGACAACTCAGCATGAAACTGAAACTGGACTGTTTATTAATGTAAAGCTCGAATCGAACAATCGAACATGCATATTATTAATATATATTATCTCCTTTCTTCTTCTTTTTCCTTAGTTGAGGAAAGACGAAGCACAATCCAAAACGAGATTCACGTACGGAAGAAGCGAAGTGCAAGCGGTACAAATACACAAGCGAAACGATCCTGTGGGATGACGGTAACCGCAAAACGAAAGCGAAGCATCTACAGCACCCTCCACTTCTAACAACAAAAACAATCAAAATAAGTATCAACATCAACAACAATGGATATTGAAAGTGACTGATTTCACCATCTCATCATAGACACTTGTTTGTGTGGGCTTCTACATTTTTGATCACGACTTGGGAGTGGTATTGCATCTGACCAAAAATTTGGTCCTCATATGTATTTTTCTTGTTGTATAAGAAAAATAAAACATAGGCGAACATATATAACTCATCTTGTATGAAAAATATAGATAGAGCATCGATTTAACGTTTAATACCCATCCTCCAGGTTTTTACGACTTCAGACCGTTTCTGGGCTTACTAAGATCTAAAATCTCTTTTTTTTTCTCGATGCCTAATAGTGGACGGTCCTTAAGTCGTACTCGGGTTGTAAATAGATTGCTTTAACTATGAACATTTTATTCAAATACATTTCTAGTAAAATTGAAAAAAAAAACATTTTGTTTTTCTTTAATTGATTCTCCTTTTTATTTATTTATTTAAATAATTTTACATTTCTTAAATAGTTAGTTAAAATATGTATATTATAGATAGACAGGGAACTAGATAATGTTAAAGACTATTTTATTTGTTGGTTGCAAAACAACTACTTGAGAATATGAAAGGAAAAATATGTTTCACCTGTTTATATTGTGATAAAGCGTGGTACTTCAACACAAACGTCGAAACGCTCCAAAGTAAAAATACTTCTCTATTCTCACTCAAATCCATGGTCATGGTACAGTCAAAACACTTCACAGTTAGCCTCTAGTTAGTCATCTAGTATTTGATATTTTGAAAGTCCATCATCAATAGCTAGTCTAAGTTTAGTTTAGAAACCCATCACATCGGTATGGATTCCCTTTAATAATTAAATCTGCATCTCTTTTTCGCTATAGGACGGTTGTTAGGAACAGACACATTGGTAGGAGCAGCTCCGGTTGAAGACGAAGAAGATGAATCCGAAGAGCAACCCAGTAAGTTCTCTGGATGTTAACATGTAGATCTTTAGCCGCCTACTAATGAGAGCACAGAATCTTTCTTGGAAAAGGCACCCCACCATCTCCCTAATCTATGGCAAGCTCCCCCGTATCTCTGCACTCGTGAGATCTAGAAGAGTGCAATTTGCTGGACACTGTTACCGTGCAGAGTCAGAGATAGTCTCCTCACTTCTTCTATGGAGACCTAGTTCTGCTAAATCTAAGGGTAGAAAACTGTCTTTCCCAGAC
>JAUEKX010074568.1:0-12966 GCA_031834005.1 Dendronotus venustus
CACCAAAGTGCGCAATGGACACGTATTAGAGAATGGACACGTATTAGAGGCCGGACACGAATTTGAGTCCTACATATGTATTTCCTTAAGTACAAATTGCCTTCTTGTATAATTTTAAACATTTCAATACTTTTTGTCCTTCGACAGGCCAATCATTTTAGCACTGTCCTTCAAAACCAAAGGAGACCGAGGTGTTATGTTCTATACATCCGATGCCCGCCACACCGATTTCTTGTCTATCTACATGATGAATGGCCAAGTCCACTACAGCTTTGACTGTGGGTCTGGGTCTGCAGTCATCATTAGCCGAGAAGCCTACAATGACGGACAGTGGCACACTGTAAGACTCGTTATTTCTTTTTAAACCATGAGTTTTAGAATATTTAGCAAATTTCTTTCTCCAATAGAGGACCCTCACCCCCGCCATTTTTGTTCTCTCACATGCCTGGCCTATCAATTAGAGAGAAATCTGTATGAGGAAAGTATTTTCCACGCATTTTGAAAATATTTATCATTCTCTAATTTACAATGATTTTGTTCTTATTTGTATTTCTTATCATCTTTACAGAAGCACAATTTTATGAAGGGTAATTTCTCTTAGTCTTAGTCTCCTCACTGTTTTTTTTTCCCTTTTAAGACTCATTGGTCATTTTTCCAACCCCTCTTGATCTTCAGGTCAAAGTTTCCCGCCGCAACCAGCAGGGTACCTTGGAGATCGACAATATCCGTGTGGGCTCAGGCAGGAGTAGGGGCGGTACCAGGTCCCTCAACACCAAAGCCCCTTACTACTTGGGAGGCATGCAGGAAGAGAGCACCAAGAAAGCAGCCAGAAATCTGGGAGTAAGTACTTTACCTCTGGTTTTAGATCTCTAATTGATTTTCTTTTAGTTGGTGCAACTTTATATGATATTTAGATCGTTATCTGAAAATTAAGAAAATACTATTTTTATTAGGTATCAAATTGAAAAATATCAATTCTTTTATTATTTGTATTTCTTATCAGCTTTACAGAAGCACAATTTTATGAAGGGTCATCTATCTTAGTCTTAGTCTCCTCACCTGAATTTTTTTCCCCTTTGAAACTCATCGGGAATTTTTCCAACCCCTCAATTCCTTACAGAATACAAAATTCATAATTCGACATCTACTTATGAATTTCTTATTACCACCTCTGCTTTCATTGGATGATCTGGCCACTATTTATTTTGATTTTTCAATTGTATTACTCCTTGCCTGTAGGAAGCCAATGTTGGTTTTATGGGCTGTCTGAAGGACGTGAGCATCAACATGTTGCCGCTGCCAGCCCCTAGCGCGGAGTTCGGAGTGCAGCCTTGTGCTGACAACGCCGAGTCCGGAACCTTTGTCGGTGTGGATGGTGGAAATGTCAAGCTGTGTGAGTACTCTCTTCATTTATCACATCGTGGTTTGGTTAGGATAAAATATGATTTGTGATTAATAGGATCCATAGTTTTTTCTTCTGAGAATATGAAATGCAAGTTAAATTTTAAGAAATAATCCTGATACAACCTATGAAGTGATTAAGAAGACATTTTGATTTGATTTTCTTCTATTTTCTGCTTGATAAAGATGACACCTTCAATGTTGGTCGTACCCTGGAGATAATGATGGATGTGAAGCCACGATCAAAGGAAGGTGTCCTTCTGGCTGTGCATAAGGGAGGGAAGGGCGACTTTGTTCTCCTACAGATGGCTGCTGGAGAGGTGAATATATTTTGGATCTTCTATATTTTTCATTTTTAACTTATATGCAGTTTTCGCACGATATTCCTATATAGAATAATCTGGATTTGACCACTGTTAATTTATCTTATTGATATGCCTGCAGGAGACGTAATTTAGCATTGTTGTATGATTTGGTGTTTATGACTATGTATTCTTTCTTCCCCAGCTCATCTTGTCAACTGACAATGGAGCTGGCCTCATTAGTACATCCGTCAAATTTCCTTCTGCCAACTCCTTGTGCGATGGCCAATGGCACACAATCAAAGGTATGTCAAGTAATGCATTCTTTGGTAGATGTAACTTTCTAAGGTTATGACTGGGCTAAAATAGCACATTTGGCCTCAAATGCTGGTAACAAAATGGTTATGCTTGCATCAAGGACAGTTAATAAATCCATTCGCTACCTTTATCTTTTTGACTCCTGTTTACATGCACACAAAAAACCACTATGAAAGGCTTCTCATTGCAGTTCGACTCTCTCTACAATAGTTTTAATCACTTTATTATAGATTATAAATGTTTCTAATTGTGCGTGATCAGTAGAGTAGAATTGAGTTCTGGCATGTTTTGTGGCTCTAGATGAATGAAATAGACGTGTCTGAAATGTGCAATGTCTCTTTCTTTTATAAGAAAAAAATAAATGCTTTTTGTGAAATACTATTCTGATTAATTTGATACACATGTCATCTCTTATTTCAACTTATTTTTTCTTTGTCTGCAAATAGAAATTGAAGGATAATACAAGATTTTTTCAATTGCTGTAGTGATAAAGAATCTATTTGATTCAATACAAGAACACCAAAATTGATAGTATGCCTGTTAAAGGCAGAAGAATGAAATGTTGCTTTGTTATTTCTTGTTCAGTTGTGCTAATTGTTTGTGTGTGTGTGATTGTGTGTTTTCAGCCACCAAGGACAAGCATGTGGTCAGCCTGTCAGTGGACAACCAGCCGTCCCAGTCGATGGAGGGCAACGCCAAAGTGTCGTCTGCCAACACCAAGGACCCCATGTATATCGGAGGGCTGGCAGGTGGGTACAACAAAGGCTCAAAGCCTTACTGGTTCATAGTATAAGGATACTAATGATACTAATAATAGGTTTATTTATATAGCGCCTTTCACTGAGGCCTCAAGGTGCTTCACAAGACATTGACTTCCCTATCACACTCTCATTCTCACACCAAGGCCAAAAAAATTAGATAAGAAATAATAAGAATTAACTAGATGACATTAACAATCATTAGAATCATTACAAATGTTACAAAATATGAAATCTAAATAAAACACTGGATAGAAAGAAGAAACACTCCTTGTTGAAGGAAAAACATTTTTGATTGATTGAATACTTTACAAATAGTTTTTTGTGTAATTATTTTGTCTTTCTGTCGTCAAATTAATGTATGATATTAACATCAGGTTCAGTAGCTGCACACCACTTTTTCTTTAAGAAAATATGGAAGATGACACAACGCATACATCACCTCTTGACACATACCGTGTCTGCAACTTGGAGTTGGGGATGGGGTTAAGCATTTGTCAATCAGGAAAGCCGAGAGATTTTGGAGAAATTGGAGGTCATCAAAAATTCAACAGTAGTTATTGTTGAAGTGAAATTTTCAAGATTTTCCGGCAACTTATAAAATTATTTGTCATTTGATTAGATATTATAGGCGTATGTAGAGATGAGCTATTATTTATATGTTTTTCTTGTTTTTCCCAACCCTGTTCAGATATAAATGCCAGAGGAGTTGCCACCAATAGCAGTTTTGTGGGCTGTATACGTAACCTGTACCTGAATGGCAATCTGGAATACATCGCTACAGGAACCCCTACTGGCGATGTCAGAGTGGACTCTTGCCCGCGAGTTTAAGAATATAATTTGAATTGTTTGCCCAGAAATGCATTACTTTGAAAGAAATGGTATATACAGTATTATGTACCAAACGTAATTACTACGAGTGTATGCAGACTGAAAATAAGTTAATTTTGTATACTTTTGTGAAACATCAAAATCAAAGAAGTGTTGATTGCATTAGTCTGTTGAAAAAATTGGGCAAAAATAAGATATTTATGTCTTTCTGGAGAGATTTTATTTGTTGGTTATTTTTATACCTATCAATTTATGATGATTTTAACTCTGTAGGATTTTAACCACTTGCACTCTATATTTATATCTGAGTTTTTGTCATGTACGTATCTTATATCCAGGACAACTCATGTACCAGTACCGGATAAAACATTTCTTTTATCCATATTATTAAAGAATATCTGAAAAAAAAGAAAACCTAACATATTACGCAACCATCTAGAAATGTCATTTTAAATCGCCTTGATCTTAACGTATCAGTTTGAAGAAACCTATTAGTATTAGGGATAGTTTTTTTTTAATATTTTCAAAGCACTGCTGGTAATTTGATTTGATATTTGTCGGATTTTTTATACACCTCTTTCATTCCTTTTTTGCAAAGGATTTTGGAAAAGAAGTTACTGCTGATAGCAATTCATATGATAAAGCTGACAAAACGCTGTAAACTGGCAAATTTTAGAAAAGAAGATAAGTTACTACATATTTACAGTGTCAAAAGACCAAGGGGTTTGTCATTTCATAATGTAACACCATGTTGGCTTACAATTTATAACTTCTACTGAATAGAATGACAATCAAAGATTTTATTTTGTGATTTTTTTTATACATGATAGTTAATGTATGTATTATGTTTGTCTCTATATTCTGGTCAGCAGAAATTATTACTGCATAATATGCGTGTATATCAAAACAGGGTATGAATGAAAACAGAATGAGATTTCTTTCTTCCTCTGTGCAATCACTTTTCATTCTAATTCTAGTCATATTTTAAACATCAACTAGGCATTTATCAATTACCTACTTAATGATATTTTAACCATAACCAATGAAATAGCCTAAATAAAATTAAGTTAAAATAACTCTTTTTGTTACATAATTTGTTCCTCGTCTCTGTATCCTACTTACTGCTTCTTTTTCCAATTCTTCTTTCTGCCACACATACCTATCTTTTCTGTTATCTTTTTCAAAATTATGTTATCCCTTTAGGAATCTACTTTTGAAAAATATAAGAAAAAGTTTGGTAAGGCGTAGTAATTTGTATTACCTTTTATCATGCTCAGCATCGGCTATGTAAAGTAAAAAAGAATACACTATGTATAGGATAGTCTTAAAATGAGAGTGTTTTGACTGCTGCTTTAGCGTACCCTAACACATGATATAAAAATAGAATGAGTATTAAATATTGCATATTCTGATCAAATGAGGTGATGGAAAATAAATAGATGTGACGAAATAAATATATGTTTTTTTATAATTTCAAGTAAAGAAACTGTTGACCTGATTCAAACATTGGCGCCTTTGGTGTACTTTTATTTTCCTTGTATCAATGAAATCAATACTATTTAGATCATCTTCTCCATCCAGAACTTTAACACCTCATTTGTTTCAGAATGGTGTGTTCCAATCTTATAGCGTAGGTCTGTCTCTTTCTATACCAATGTTTATTGACTTGATATTTTGACATTTATTAAATTTTGAAGTCCTACTAATCTCTCCTTTCAAATATATCAGGAACTTACGAAAATTAATTTTATTGATACAAATATGAGTTGTCCATCAGATCTCATTTATGTTGAAATATGAAGACAATAAATATTGTTCTTTCACAATCACCATTTGTTATTTATTCTTTTATGTGTTTTGAAATGTGTTCTTCTTTTTCTTCATTGTCCCACTTTTTCACTCCTGGTGAGGAAATGAATGGTCCGTGGTCAGTACATTTCCTTACCATAGTGGAGTTCCTGAGTTCGAACCCCTCTGATGTGAAGTTAAGACTATAACTCAAGAAGGATCAACTTGTGTGATAACCAAAAATCTGTTGCTAAGACATAAAACTAAAAACTTCGAAGATAGTCACGCATGCATTTTTTATAATTGAAAAGCAAAAGAAGAAATTGCCCTGTACTGTGAGTGTGCGAAACATGCACATTTTACAATCGCTTTTTATTCCCCCCAAAATAGAAGAGTGAAGAAATTGAAACAGCTCAGAGTCAGAGAACTTCTTTCGAAAAATGAAAAGTTATTTGTTTGCTTGGTAGAAGAGCGCTACATATAATAATACCATTCAGTGCTGGGGAAAAAGCAAGATGGCAGTTTGAGTGGAAAGATAAGAAATGAGAAGAACCCATTTACTGATCATACCGACGTACAAAAGATGAAAAATAAAACATCCCAGGACTTCATATTTTTCATTTATTGATATTGAACATTCTTATTTTTCATATGACATTGAGTCAATCGATCACATACAGACTTTGAAATAAATTCTGATTTACAAAATACACCATGTATAAAAATATATCACACCCTGATAGGACTTTTAAGGATCCCTGTTTTTTCAACCAAAACCAATAAAAATTCATTGTCAGATGCATTATTGGTTTGTATTAGTAAGTAACCCTACACAACACATGTATGTGTGGCTGTGTGTGTAATGGCTATAATAGCGTTTTGACTCTGGTTCCAACAATCTACTACAGTGGAAGTCAGATTCAACGAGGTCGTCGGGACTGACGACATGATCTCGTTATATGCAACCTTTCGTTATACGTGACGTCGGGTATAACGAAAAGTCACATACGGGGATTTCAACTGGCCTCGTTGTAGCAGACTTCTCGTTGAATGCAACCTAGTTGAATCTGGCGCCCACTGTACTACTATGATATCATCATATCCAATCTCTATTGTAGTATATAAAATCAATGTGGAAATGAAAAATATGAATATTTCTTTACTTTTCATAGATTCTTCAAAACCAATGTATAGGTATATTGCAAAAAAACGAAAACACCCCAAACATAAGCATTTAATAGAAAGTAATAGATAAATGATAATATAATAATTCTTAAAATATCTAATTAGGCATTGGGTTTGGAAGGAGAGTGGTTGTGGTTTTAGGAAACACTTGAGCTTTGTAGTGAGAATTTGCATAGATGCCGCTTTCATCTTGCCAGGTGTTCCAGCCGTTGCGACTATGGTTGGACGTGTCCGTGAATTGGGATTTCATCTTTTTGTAGGCAGCCGCGTTATCCTTAAAGTCAGGGTTGCATCCCTGTTGAACAAAAAGTTATTTTACAATGTTACTGGACATGAATTATAACTTTCAACTGTAAGATCACAATCAGATTCTGAGAGGCAAGGTGTTTTTCCCTCGACTCTTGTACATTTTGTTTTTGTGTACGCTTTTTTTTCAAATATTGTAAGTTATTCTTTTAACAAGAATAGAAAAAAACGTCTATCATCCAGTTATGGCTTCCAACAATAGGAAGCAGGATTGATGTATGCAGTAAAGAAGAATTGGCATAAACATGTATCTAGAAATATGTAAACTAGTCTCAGAAAACCTGATGTGTTGCGAAAAGCGTCATTTCGAGATAAACTTGATTTTCTAAATTTTTTCTGTTTTGAATATTTGCCGTTTTGTCAACCTCCAATGTCCATAACTTGACATCTACTTAAGATATTTGAAAAAGTTATAAAGCAAAATAATCAGGAGTCTCCTTAACTATCATACCATCAGCTGGAAAATGTCGCTACTAGTACTGGTATGTTTTTCCCAGATTGGCTCACATATTATGAAACAAATGATGTAGTGTAGTGGATTATGCAAGATTAAGCCAGCGTATCTACCTCTCCTAGGACTTTGCTTTCTTGCATGGGGTAAGGAGGGATGAAGTCAGCATCATAGGTGGTGTCGTGGTGGAACTTGCCATGGTCTTTGTTATGGTATGGGAGCACGGAGCCATGGCAGCCTTTTGGATCTCCAGTTTCTCTAATATAAAAAGTGGGGTAAAAAAATAGTCTTGTTCAAGTACAATCATAATCAATAAAACATAAAAGCCATATCTCTATGTGAATCAAAAATGTCATTTCAATATCTTTATCAGCTGGGGGAGTGTGAAAAAGAAGTCGAAGTACGATATCATATTCATATATGTGGTCCATTTCATGAATACGTTTATTTCCCCTCTTCATAAAATCAATAGCTTTTGAGATGAATTCAACAAACAAACTTAGGATGTGTTTATATCAACCCATTTATGAGAGCCCGATTTCAGAGGAAAATATTGAACGATTTTGAAATTATGTTTTCCCGAAGTCTGCCCCTAGAGCACTTTGACAGGTACAAATTACGCTAAATTCATTATTTTGCAGATAATCTTTTAGAATTGTAATAAAATTATTAGTTTTTCAAGGTTGGTCAGAATATAAATTCATCTTATGGAAATAAATTAGTCTTGTTGGTTGAGAATATGACAATGACATATAACAAACCTATCAATTCCTGCATAAGCGCTTCCAAGGGTTTCTAGTTGCACCATAGATTTGTGACTTTCTCTATCCTCAAACATTGGCTTCAGAAGACAATGGTTAGCTTGTTCTTGATACGTTGTCTCTGGTATGCTCTTGAAATGAAGACAAAAAATTTCAATATTATCAAGGCCAAATTAAAAGAAAAAAATAAATGTTAAAGGAAATTCACATGCGTTATATGAAATATAACATCAAACATCAAACCATCATTAAGCTCAGATTTCTCTCAAAATAAAAACATATTGAAGTTTAACTATATAGCTATAAAAATATGTGTTTGTTAAATAGAGGTTATGATGAAATTATGTTATGAATAAAATCAAGGCAGTAAATTTTGTTTTTGATTGAAATAATTTGTTCACTTGGAGCTCTGATGAAAAGTATTAATTAAACCTACCAGTCATATCATTTTAAAGAAAACTAGATTTGAAATCAAATTTCCAGTTTGAGCCTATCCCGGTTTTGGTAGCAAAAGCGGAGACATGCTGGAAACCACTTTCTGGAAGGACGCTAGTTTATTGCAGATTATTTTTCCAACTCACACGTGCGAGTTGGTATCCCTTGGAGTGAGGAAAATTGTGTAAAGAGTCTTTCCTAAGGATTCAACTCTGAACAGTCAGTATTCAAACCCAGAACTCATCGATCACTAGAAATGCATCACTAGGCTAGTTATTACTATGTCACAAACAAGACATTTTTATCGCTCGCTCGTTGCCTTACTATTGGCTGCTCGTTGACGATGTGTTTACAAGCTATAGAACAACGATAGAAGTAGATTATTGAAACAGCATCAATTATAGACAAAGCCTTATCAGGGAAAAAATAAGATGGAATAGTGAATGCCAACTGTGGGATTTGAACCTGAGTTTTCCACAACAATGTGTCTTACAATGACAAGCAACAAAGGTAGAGTACTCTTTAAACTTAACTTCTCACTACCTCTCTCTTGATTTATATTTGTACTAAAAGAAAGAACTTAACTTGGATAGTGTGTCTTTTTTTACAGTAGAAAATAATAAATAAATCTCTATTTGATGGAGATGATCAAGCATCATTCAATCATGTCGCACACGAGAGTCCTTGAAATAAGAAAAGACTATGGAATGTAAGACAACTTATTTACCCCATCTGTAATATTGCCAATTCTGTTATAAGTTGCCTTAGTCATAGTTCTGACTGGGTCCCTGTTGATATCATAATCCTTAGGCTCTGCCTGACGGGCCTGATGCCTGGGAAAGGACAATGGGAAATTATTCAATTGAGGGGACCTAATAGTTACAATTGCCAGTGCCCTGAAAAATACTTGGAATATGTTCAAAATAAGATCCTGTACCAGAAAAGTAAAAGTATAAAAATGATTGTTATACATTGTTGTCTTGTCATCTTGAGGTCTTTGAAAATTGACCAAAAAGAACAAAAACAAGACTAATTATCACAGTGAGCTCATTGGAACAGTGCATTTGGTTATAATTTTGATAACTTTCAGCCTTTTACGAATAGATATTTGTGCTATATCATGTTATACAAACCAGCATGGGCTAAAGGCTGCAGATGACTGCAGGGCTCAAAGGGATAAAATTTCAATCCCTTCAGTAGGTCATTATAAAAACATTTCAAAGAATCAGTTTTCAGGTGGTAGAAAAGTTTTAAAAACGGCAGCTTCTACATTACATCTTCTTCTTCTTCCAATACCGTGAATGCCTCTAATTAGAGGATCTACACACTGGTCCGCAGCACAGAGGTTCAGGAAAAGTATAGGACATAAAAAAAACTTTTAGACCTGTAGGGTAAGTGGCTGAAGTTCTGCCCTAAATTTCTCCAAGGTTGGTGCTTCAGCGATTGCCAGGGAAGTGGTTCCACAATTTAATTGCATCTGAGTAGAAGGAGGCTTTGGTGGTCGCCAGTCTGGAGTTTGGGAGCTGGTAGCGTCTAGAGTGGCCTCTGGTGATTGTTTGCTCGAGAAGGCCATTTATAGCTTTATAAAAAGTTGTCGTTTTTGTATAGGCTCTTCTTTCTCTCAGCAGTTGGAGTTGGAGGTCTTTCATCATCAGTGTCACACTGCTCTCTCTGCTGTAGTTGTTCATTATGAGTCGGGTTGAGCGTCTCTGCACTCTCTCCAGGGGTGTGATGTTGTTTTGCGTCTGGGGGTCCCATATCTCGGATGCGTAGTCCATGACTGGGCGTACTAGGGCTATATAACATTGCTTCTTTACCTCCTTCGGGCACATATCTATGTTGCGCTTAAGGAACGCTCTGGCATAGTCTGCTTTTCTTGCTGTATCAGCTATGTAATTGTTCCACTTAACTGATTGCGTCCATTCCTACGCTCACAGCGTAAAATTTCCTTTGATCTAAACCATACCTACACTCACAGCGTAAAATCGAAATGTGAAAAGAAAATCTGTATTTTTCTCCTATCCAACTTTTTAACAATCCAGAAGGGAGGTAAATAAGTGAAAGAAATATTCATTCATTCATTTGAGCGCAAATTCTAAAGTTTTTGCAGTCCTTTGTTTAAAAAATTCATTGTTTTCATTGTTTAGATAGTTTTTTCGCTGCTACACGTAACAGTAACAAAGAGGGACGTTGGACCGTCGAAGAAGCGAAGACATACGGCTATAAGTAAACTAATAATTGTTTGATTGACTTGAAATTTGGCACAGACACTTGTGATAGTGATAGATGTACAATTACTGACATTACCTTGAAATTCAATTGCATTTAGCAGTTTGGCAGAAAATTAGAGGTAAAGTGGATAGTATAGTCTTTTTTTTTTTTTGAAATGAGGGTATGGTTTTGATAAAGGGTGATACTATCAGGAATTATTTATTCGTAAAGTGTCAAAACCCCCCAAATCACATTCCCCTTTTATTTCTGATAATTTTGATATACAACATGTATTATTTAAAAATGAAACTTAAGCCAGAAATCACACAAATGTGACGGGTACTCCCAAATATGACGGGTACTCCGGTACTCTGGGTTAAAAGTAGGCTTAGAAAATCAATTCTGGCACAGGGATCAAACAATCCTGGACGCTTATTACAAGCTTATAATATGAGTACAAGTAAAATAGATCTCCTTGTGACTAAACTATGAATTTGTTATCAGTGTCATGAAGTCCAGGCCAGGATACACTACTGTATAATCTCTCTCCTTTATGTGCAATGAATGAAATCTAGGGTCTTACCAGTGGGAATTCAAAATTGCTCTTGAATAGTTCATATGATCAGATCTTAGCGTCAAAGATCCCATTCTGTTATCTGTTATTCTATTACCAATAATGTCTGTCGCCTCCATCTTGTTTGTTTTCTTTTCTATAACAGGGTGATTTAATGTCACTGAATGAACAGCAAAGCCACAACTTATTTCGTTGATTACATTGACAGCGGAAGTCAGCGAACTGTTGGCAAGGGAAAAGCTTCCGCCAAGAAAAGAAAAAAGAGTTTTCAGAATATCGATTGATTAAAAAATATACAAGCCACGACCTTCACAAGCAAATTGAACACTGGTGACCAAAGAAATTATATCAAAATAATAACTAGTATAATAATCCTATTATTTACGTAGGTGATAGAAAAGCAATATTAATACATTAGGCATAGCAACGTGTATATTTTGTTTTTATAGTAAAAAGATTTCCCTGTACATATCGGCTCGTTGGTCTAGGGGTATGATTCTCGCTTTGGGTGCGAGAGGTCCCGGGTTCAAATCCCGGACGAGCCCAATTTTTTTATTTTTTTTTATTTTTGTCTTTTTTCAATTCGTGTTTCAGGTTGGTTACACGTCATTACCACGACTTATTTGATCGTATTTATTTTAATGGATTGATCAATATATTCCGTTCAGTATAATAAATGCTGTTTTTTTCTTCTTTCAAACTGCATGTTCTATATTATGTGTGGGCGATTTTTTTCATCCATCGTCTCTAAGCATACAACACACACACACACACACACACACACACACAATGTTATATGTATATATACGAGGCTGCACATAATGAAAATAAATAAATATAAAATACAAATTTGGGAATATTTCTTTAACAATAACTTATCAAACATATGAAAAGAGTGCATGAGCTGGTGCTGGCGTGTTCATACCATGTTGGTTGTGTAAGTGCATCTAGAATCTATACACTTTGTGCAAACGGATAAATTGATTAATGCTATAATCATATTTAGTGCCGAAGAAGAAGAAGAAGAAATCATGTCCCAAATATCAGCGAAATATAGTCGGAAACTTGAACTATTTTAGCTACAGAACCGGAGGACGGAAAGTTGGACGTGGAAGACCGGAAAGGATAAAATGAAAGTAGACTGACTTCGTCTTTCAGGCAGAAAGATGTCTCGCAACCGTGTTTTGGTAAGGTCTTATCTTTATTTGTTTTTGTAAACTAGTCCGTGTCTTCTATTTCAAAACCAAGTGTGGCATTATAACCATATTGCATTGTATAGTAGTATAGCTCTTCACCCCCTTTCAGTACAAAATCGAACTAATATTAGTGCAGAAGGTCACTCGGCCTAGGCTGTGACTGTTGACTGTTGAACTGAACTGTACTGAACTGTAGGCCCCTAGTGGGTAGGATTGATCATGCTATACCATACTCTAATAGGTTATTGGGTCTATTATTCACATTTGATTCCACTCCACGAAACCCACATCACATGCTGGGTTTCACTTTCATCTATGTCTAATGGATAGCATTTATGGATAGCATTTACGGATAGCATTTAATTTATATAACACTTTTCCACGGTCATCACCATGCTCAAAGCGCTTCACAATACCACATTATCCCCGGCGAAACATGTAACATCAGA
>JAUEKX010074679.1:0-12102 GCA_031834005.1 Dendronotus venustus
CAACTATTTGTTGTTACTCTCTTTGTCCGATGCATACAACTATGAAGTAATAGCGAGCACCAATATCAAGACCTGTGTGACAGTGTGTCTTTTTTAAAGCTGTACGGTACTCATCAGGTTCATCATTGCTGTCTGTTGTTCGACTCAATAATTTAATATGGGCACCGGATTCAACGAGGTCGCATTCAACGAGAAGTCGGCTATAACGAGTTCGCAGTTGAAATCCCTGTATGTGACATTTTGTTAATAATAATAATAATAATAAGTTTGTTTATATAGTGCCTTTCACCGAGGCCTCAAGGCGCTTCACAAACATTAATCTCCCTATCACACTCTCATTCTCACACCAAGACCCAAAAAATAAAAACAAAATAAAAATGAAAACAGTAATAGCAACAACAATAATAACAAAAGGCTCCTCATTCAATAATTCTCCTCACCTTGAAAGGTCTGTTCAAAGTCTCCGTTCCGGAATCGGTGCCGCTCTCCGTGTCGGGCTGGACATCTTCAACCCCGGAGGAGGAAACGGTCGACTCCATGGCGACTTCCTCCATCATCTGGGCACGACTCCTCTTCCTGCCGTCGCCATTCTTCGACCTTCCTGGCAACACGGCCCCTTGCAAAGCCGCCAGCGAAGTCCTCTCAAAAGACGAAGCCTGCTGCTGCTGACGCTGTGTTTCAGGGTTGATCGCCGTCCCATCGTTCAAGTTCAAGTGGTGGGCTCCTGTTGTTGTCAATGTATTTGTTGTAGTATCGTAGTTGGGGATACCGGCGGGAGATTCCCCGATGGTCCCCGGTATCACCGCGGCTCCGCGACTCGGACTTAGTAGTCTGGTGGGGCTGGTGTGGGGCGAGGAGAAGCGAGATTTGCGTCGCGGTCTGCCCGTGCCCGTGGTGGTGGTGCCATCAATTCTGGCACCGGAGAGCGATCGAGCGATTGCCGTGGGGGTGATGATGCCATCGGGCTGAGGGGTAGAAGACGCCGGTTGTTGGGGGCTAGCAAACTCTCCAAAGGACGACGAGGTTACGATCGGAAGAGGAGGGGGGGCAACTGCTGGAGGAGGGGTGCCCGGAGGGGTTCCTCTGAAATTTGCCGCCAGCGGTAGTGGTGGGTGGGTTTGGTGGAATGGGGGGAGTGGGATCGATACCACCGAAGATGGTTGTCCAAAATTGTTGTCCGTAGGTAGTTGGACGTTGGTGGAGGAGAGTGTGTGGTGGGGTGGTTGTTGTTGTTGGAATTGTTGGTGGTTTGGGGGTAGTGGGGGTGGTTGTTGTCCTGCCCCTGTCCCCGCGGTGTATGAAGAGTCTTGGTGAGGAGGAGGAAGAGGAATGTGATGATGATGTTGTTGTTGTTGGTGGTGGTACGAAGGTTGTTGTTGTGGAAATTGCATTTGTGGTGGTTGTTGTTGTTGTTGGTGGTGATGATGGGGTGGTTGTTGATACTGTGAAGCCATGTTATAATGCTGCTGCTGTTGTAGCCCAAAACCGTCCCCTTGTTGGTACTGAGAGGGGGGAGGAGGATAGTTTTGATCGTGAGAACCGGGAGCTGCAGCCACAGTGGGCCACTGATTGTTGTCGTACGGAGCGGGGTACTGATGATGATGGTGTTGGTGATGATGACCCCCCGAGACGTTGTTGGGGTCGGCGGCAACCATGTGACCTTGACCGTCGAAGCCCGGCTGCAGTCCCGTAGAAGGAGGACATTGGTCCACCCCCATCCCCCCTCGGTAGCTCTGATGGTCACCACCCCCACCACTATGGAGGTCTTGCTGAGACTGATGGCCGCCGTAGTCCAAAGATCCGTCGAGATACATACTACTACCCTCGTTTCCTGTTTGTCCTGTTTGGAAATAGCTATCGGAACTTACAGCTGGAGACTGGTGGTGGTGGTACAAATTATTATCTCCCTTGGCTTGTGACTGCGACGAAATGGCGGCGTCGATTTTGCTCACCTCTTCTAGAAATTCTTCTTTCGCCGATTTACCCGATTTTCTCTTCAGGGACTTCTTCTCTCGGCTGCGATCCCTCTCCGAATCCCCCCGATCCCTATCCCTGCTTAAACTTCTACTGTTGCGACTTCTTTCGTAATCCCTTTCCTTACTCCTGCTCCTGTTCCGGTCAAACATTCTATCCCTGCTTCTGCTGCGATCCCGGTGGTCTCTGCCGCTTCTGACACGTTCCCGTTCGTTGTTCCCGTAGTCCCTGTCTCCTCGGGGGCTGCGATTCCTCTCGAACCTGTCGCGACTCCTCGGCCGTCTTCGAATGCTCGGGCTCCGACTTCGGCTTCTGTCTCGGCTGCGACGGCTTCTTTTACTCGCCGACCAGCTCCCTTTCCTCCCTTCGTCTCTCTCCAAACTCCTCCTCTTGTCTTTATTATCTCTCGATCTAGAAGAAGAGGATTCGTCCCTCGACCTAGACGACGAATCCCCCCAGTCTCGAGAAGAGCGATCTCGGTCGTCGTAACTCTTTTCCCCGTCTTCGTCCTCATTCCGCCTGCGCTTTCTTTTATCCTCGTGATGTTGTTTTCCCCCATCTCGATCTCGCGATTTTTCACGCCGATCCTTTTCCTTTTCCGATGATTCCGACTGACTCTTACGTTGTTGTTGTTTCTCTTTCCTTCCTCCTTCTTCCATCTTCTTTTTATCTTTGCCGCTGCTTCTCTCTTCGTAATTGTCTTCCTTTTCCGATTTGACCTTGCTCAAATCAAACTCTAGTTCGTTCTTTTCTCTCCTAGTATTATCCTCCTCTTTCTTCCTTTTCTCAGGACTCTTTCTCCTGTGACTGCTCGTCATTTCATGATCCTTTCCTCCTCCATCTCTCCTGCTGCTGCTGCCTCTTTCTCGTTCCTTCTCTCTCGGCGGTTCTTTCTCTCTCACTGCAGTTGCAGTTCTTTCCTTCTCTCCTCTATTCTCTCCGCTTTCATCTTCTTTGGCGACTGCTGCGTGTTGCCTCCTGACGTTATTATTATCCCCCTTGGCGGCAGTGGTGGTTCTTTCCTCCCCTTCCCTCACACCCGTAATCACACTCACCGGGTAGGAGGTGACTGCTTCTACTGGTGGTGGTGGTAGGAGGGAGGACACCAAACTAGCACTAGCAGCGACATCCACCTCTGCTCCCGCTCCTCCCTGTAGTACAGACGTGCTTGAACTGATTTCAAAATCTCTATACGGAGCGGCGGGGAGTAGGATGCTTTGTTCCGGCAACGAAGATGATGCCGTATCTACCATAGTAACGTTCTCTCCATCGCCAGAAGAAGCAGTCGGCTCGTTCGCGCTGTCAAGAACTGGCGGAAGAAGGCTTTTTTCAATCCTTTCTAATAGTGTCTCCCTTCCCTCGTTGCTATCGCTTCCGTCGTCGTCAAAACCCGGAGCGACCGTTTTGGAGATGGCCGCTTTTGTGGTTTTGAGAACCATGTGGATTTTAGACGACGGTGTCAGCGATAATGACGATGCTGATGAACTAGAAGAAGAATTGCTTTTACCACCCCATTTGTTGAGGAGAACGAGTTTGGAGGAAGATGACGACGACGACGATGATGATGGTGGTGGCGGCGGTGGTGGTGGTAGTGTGCCCACGGGGGTCAATTTGGGCAGGGGTCCAATCGACAGCGGAGATTGGGCCTGCATCTTGGGAAGTAACCCGATAGCGAGAGGCGACTGCGCGAATCGTTTTTTCTTGTCCGCGGCAGACTCTTGGACTTGGACCGGGGAATTTGATGACGATGATAATGATAATGCTTCGAGAGAAGACGAAGACGAAGAAGAGGGTAAATTATCATCGGTGGAGGTGGATTTCTCGGGACTTCTTGTGGAGGTGCTTGTTGTTGTTGGCAATGGAGGAGCGTGACCGTGACCCGATTGAAGAAGGGAAGAAGAGGGGGACTCTTCTTCTTCCGTCGCGCCCCCGCCCGCCCCTATCTTTAAAGATAAAGATACAGATGGTTTTTTGGATAACTCTTGGTCTCTGTCTTTAACTTTATCCACTCGTGAATTGTCTAAAGAGGAGGAGGAGGCAGACTTTGATTTTGAGCCTACTCCTGGTAACGGGATGTCTGCTAAGTCGGGGAGAACGGATGGGAGAACATCTGCTTTTTGTACTTTGGACTTGTCTATATTATCATTATTATGATTATCCCCTTTCGTCGTCAATCGAGATGAACCTAGTCGAGATGTTGTTGTTGTTGTTGTCGGTTTCTGATTCGGAGTCAAATGTTCAGTTTTAGTTTTAGTAGAAGAAGAAGCAGCAGTGGTGGTGGTGGCAGACTTCGATTCCGATGATACCTTTTGCGGGTTGACGCTCTCTACGGGTGTAGTCACGTCGACCTTTGGCTGTGCGAGTATGGACGAGAATCGAGGTCGCTTGGAGCCAGAGGCTGGTGGTTTAAAACTAGATTCGGTCGGTGTTGGTTTAGAGGAGACAGAAGTAGTAGTTGTAGTAGTAGATTTGTCCTGATGACCTGTTTCTAGTTTTTGAGCAGGTATAGAACTGTTTTCTAGTGACGACACTGATGGGAATGAAGAGACAGAGGTGGTGGTTGGTTTGTTGGCTTCTGTTGTCGCTAGGAGGCGTTGCTGTTGTTGTTGTTCTACAGCTGCTATAGCTACAGACACAGATGACGACAGTAACGATGTACTAGTACTAGAGTTTGGTGGTGCTGCTGCTGCTATAGATTCCATTAGAGTTGGCAGCAGGGTTGTTGCTACGGGGGTTATCAGCTGCGGATGTCCGAGTAAAGAGACAGGGGGAATGACGACTTGCGGCGCCACAGTCACCACTTGAGGGGGCGTCGTCATAGCAACGGCAGCACTCGACGGTGGTCCCTGGTCAAATCGGGAGATACGGAATTTAATTGGGACTGGAGGTGGAGGGTCTCCGTTGTTGTTGGCATTGGCGGTTTGAGGGGGCAACGAGACCGGTTGAGGTGCCGGAGTTATCTTAGGGATAAATCCGAATCCACCCACTGCTGCTTTCTGGCTCTGGTCTGGCGCTGTAGTGGAGGAGGAAGGGATTGAAGGGATTGAAGGGATTAAAGCAGAAGCAGGAGGAGTGGGAGGTATTAGTCCTAGACCTAATAAAGCAGGTGGCGGTACCGGAGCAGGGGTTGTTGTAATTCCGAGCGAGAGCAGCGATGATGCTACTCCTGGTAGTACGGGTATCAAAGGTGGTGTTGTTACATTGAGAAGGGGTTGGGGGGGTTGGTGTTGGGCCGTTGGTAGGGGAGGAAGTGGAAACTGCGGCATTGACAATAAAGATACGGGCGGTGGTTGGATGATACCGACGCGTGTCTGCGTCTGTAGTGGTTGTCCAATGCCTGAGGAGGATGATGACGGCAATTCAGACTTTAGTCCGGCAGTGGTTGTTGTACTGTTGTCGTGGCTTCCCGTGGTTAGATGTTTTGAGTTTGAGTCTTGGGGTAGAGGAGGCAAGTCAGCGATGTCGTCTTCTTGAGATGGGTGAGAAGGAGAGTAGTCTTCTGACAAGCTTACTACTCCTGCAGACTGCACCACTACTGTATCTTTTTCCCTTTCCCTTTCACCTACACTGGAGGACGTCTTAGCTGAAGTTTCCTCATTGTTGTCACCAATTATTTCCTTCTCCCTCCCTTCATTCGACTCATCTAATACTAATTGAGAGGGCGCCTTTCCAACATCACTGTTCTCAGAGATACTTGATTTCGAGGTTGTGATTTCATTTTCGTTACCTTGCTGCTTTGGCCTTTTTTTCCTCGGAGATTTCTTCTTCGAGGGCGTCCCGCCAACACTTCTGTCCATGTCTGTGTCCGAGCTGTTGCTGTCGTAATCGAGACCGAGACTGAGCGATGTGGCGTCCGCCTCTGGGAGATCTTCGTGTTTCGGACTGGGTCGTTTTTGGCCTTCCATCTCCCACAGAGGAATATAATTAAATTTATTCCGCCTTTTCGGAGGTTCTTCGGTCGACGACGATTTGACTTTCTCGCCTAGAGCTAGAACTGGAACTTCCTCAGTCTCTTTCTCATTCTCCATTTCAACGTTTTTACTCGCCTCCAATTCTTGGCCCTCAAAATGGTCTTTTTTGTCAATTTTTTGTGACAACTCCGCCTTGTCAATACTACCTACAATGGCCACAGGAGTATCCCGATCAAGCCCTGGACTACTCGTCGATTTCATCGATAACGCCGTGAGATCAGTCAATGCTTTGGAAGACTTGAGAGGAAACCCTACACGAGCTCCTCCTCCTTCTTCTTTCTCTTTTCTATCTTTGGCAGGTTTATCCCTCCTGCTGCCGCGGTCTGCGTCAACCTTCTTCTCCTGCTGCTCGTCAAAAACGTCCAAGAGAGACAGATGTTGCATGCGTCTCTTCTGCAATTTGCTCTTTGCTTTTTCCTCCTCATCATCGTCGTCGTCGAGAACACCTGAGGACGTCACAGGTTTCATTAGTTTCTTGCTGGAGCCTGAAATGGAGAATTTGATCTGGCGATTGAGGCCTCCAGCATTGTCCGAGGGGGGATCTTTCGGAGTCTTGTCATTCTTGGTGGTTTTGTGGGAGGAGGATGATGATGATGATGATCCAGAAGCTCCGATTTTTAGTTTTACTACTTGGTCCAACTTCTTTTCGGGCGGAAGTGAACTTTTAGCTTTCTTCTCGACTTCCACTTCTGTCTCATCTTCATCGTCAGAAATGTCCATTTCCACAGTGTCTAAATCATCTTTGTCGTCATGACGATGGTCCTCGTCGACATTGACTTCTTTTGTCTTCTTCGAGGGTTCCTTGGGAGGTAAGGGGATTTCCCCAGGGATAGGAATACAATCCAGATCCACTAACATGTGTGCAGCAGAAGAAGTATCCACCATAATATCTGGTGGACTGGGCTTTTTCACTTCCTTCCCTCCTTTTAGTTTCGGTTCTTTCCTATAAGCCGCCGGTGACTGGGATCTCGATTCAGCAGAGCGGTTCCTTTCTCGACTAGTTCTTCTGGCCCTTTCTTTAGCCGATTTGTTTTTCCTCTCCACAGAAATTGATCTAGATCTATTCCTCCTTCTACTTCTAGGTCTATCAGGAGAAAGAGACGGGGATCTAGATGAGCGTCTACTAGATCGGTTTTTCCTTTCCTTTCTTTCTGGTGACCTCGAACGCCCTCGAAAATTTCTCCTATTGCGTTCCAACGACCTTGACCGTTCTCTCCTTCTAGGCGGAGACGAAGGCGAGCGTAGTTTTCTTTTGGGAACACGGTCGGTCTTTTTGCTCGGAGATACCGACCGCGAATGGCCTCTTCTTTTGGGAGATCTAGCTGGCAGCAAACGTTCCTTTCTTTTCGGGGATTTCGAAAGAGAATGTTCTTTGTGTTCAAAAGACGCGGAACGCGAGTGATCTTTCCGGGTGGTGGGAGGAGATTTAGAACGTTTGTGATCTTTTCTTTTGGGAGACTTTGATAGAGAACTCTCCTTTCTTTTGGGGGGAGATTTGGACCATCTGTCCCTGTCCCTTCGATCTCCTCGACTCCGATTAGACGACCTTGACTCCGGTCGTTCCGACGGATCTCTGGAATTGGAAGGGGGATTACTCCCCTCCGACTCGTCGACGCTATTCACAGATATGGCGCGGTGGTGGTGCTGCTGCTGCTTTTCTTTGTCTCTTCGTGACCTTTTTGATTTCGAAGAAGAGATGGAAACAATTTCTACATCGTCGTCGTCTTCTTCCTTGGACGCGCTGCGTCGTTCCTTTCGGTCTCTCTTTGACTTTGACAGGGCAAATCTGTCGTCTCTCTTTCCCTCCATCTCTTCCCTACTATCGCCTTTCCATTCCAACGACCGATTCGACTGGCGGCTGCTGGGTCTGGTGGTGTCCGAAGAATCCGTGACGGAATTTTTATCGCTTATAACAAAAGTTTTCGATTCCACACTAATTATCGACACACTCTCGGCGTCGGAATGGACTTCTTCCTGTTGCTCCTCCGTGTCTAGACTCGTGCCGCCTTCTGTTGTCTTTGAAGACTTCTCTTCGGACACGTCGACGACAACGTGATCTATATCCTTCTCCTCTTCTTCTACTTCATCCAATTTTGAAGCCTGAATCGGTACCGGTTCTTCGCCGTCATCGTCTTGTTCTTTGACTTCGGTTGTTGTGAGTGGGAGATCAATTTTCGAACCACCCTGTTTCATCTTTTTATCTTTCGACTTCTTCTTGGAAGAGTTTCTTCTCTCAGAATTGTCTTCATCCTGATCCACATCAAAATCCATTTTTTTATTTTCATCGTCTTCCTCAACATTTTTCTTTTGTTTCTTTTGCGATTGTGACAGTTTAATAACCTCCTCCGCCGCATGAGACGAAGAAGCCTTAGCATCACCCGACTTGTCTTCCACTTTCTTATCTTTATTCTTCCTCCCTTTACTACTCCTTTCTTCGGCCATCTTCGGCCGGCGCTCTCTAAACTCCCGCTCCTCCTCTTCTTCTTCCCCCCAGGAAGGCCTCGAATTACCGCCACCAGAGGAAGGAGACGACCATCGACTGATGCGATCCCTTCGGACGTGCGGCATGGTCACCTTCTGACCTAGACCTTGGATCCTCTCCAGATCGCGGGAACTCATGAGAGGCCTGACGACGTGTCTTCGAGGCGGCATTATTAGGTCCGCTGCCCTCTCCTTGATTTCATCGATATCCTCTTCTTCGATGACAATCGCGTTCTTTTCGTCATCATCATCATCATCGTCGTCGTCCATCTCCCATTTACTTTTCCCAGGGATGGCGGTGAGATCCACGAACACCTCCTTCAACGGGACGACAACGACAGGTGGCGCCGCCTGCTCGTCTCGTTCTACTACTGCCTTACTCTTCCTGTTGTCCTTAGTGGTAGACTCTTTATCTTTAGTCTTCCCAGTCTTCTCAGATTTCGAAGGATCGGACCTATTGGGTGAATGCGACCAATTTTGACGCTGTTTTCGGTCAGTCTTCTCAGATTTCGAAGGAACGAACCGGGACCTATCTGTAGGTGAACGCGACCAATTTTGACGCTGTTTTCGGTCGTACGATTTTTCAACGTTATCCGAATCAGACAAATCTCCTCCTCCTCTACTACCGTCTCTATTCCGATGCCTTCCTGACTTCCTGTCTTCCGACGGCGGACTCTCTTGGGATACGTCTCTATCTCTACGACTCCTGATGGTGGTTCTGACGTCTGGAGACGGAGGAGAAGTACGAGAAGTGGATCTTCTTTCTCTCCTAGAAGAAGAAGAAGCTGCAGCCACCGCCGCCCTTGTTTTATTATCCTTTTCAGAATGTTTCTTTCTATCCTTCCCCCCTCTGTCGTCCTCTTTAGGGCTGGCAGGAGTAACTTTTTGCTTCTCATCAAAGTCAACGTCAACGTATGAATCAGAACCTTTGTTGTTCTTACCCTTACTCTTTTTGTGCCTGGAGGATTTTCTTTCTTCTCTGGCCTCACTCTCTTCAAAATCCATCGCCTCGATATCATCTTTACCTTGCTGCTTGGCTTGTCGTATTTCTTCATGTTTATTCATTCTCTCTTCATCATCATCTTCTTCTCTCCCTTCTCTCCCATGCTCTGGTGAAATGCTGCTGTGCTTCTCCTCCTTCCTCTTTTTGTCATCCGACCCACCGCCTTTCTTCTTTCTATCTTTCTCCTCTGTTTTATGTTTATTCTTTCTTTCCCTTTCGTACGATTGACTCAGGTCTTCGTCATAGTCTTCCACTTTCTCCTCCTTCCTTCTATCATCCTTTTCAAATCTGTCACTCTTCTCTTTTTCTGAGTTCATATTATCATCTATTATATCATCCTCACTTGATTTGTTTTTCTTCTTCTTCCTCTCTCTGTCTTTCTTCTCACTCTCTCTATCCTCAGAAATCCTCTCTGAATCCACATCATCTTCTACATTACCCTCACTCGATTTGTTTTTCTTCTTCTTCTTCTCTCCCCGATTCATACTCTCTCTATCCTCATCAATCATCTCTTCTTCTTCCTCTTTTTCTAATGTCAACGTATCTATATCATCCTTACTCGATTTCTTCTTCTTCTTTTTCTCTGGCTGATTCACGCTCTCTCTATCCTCCTCGCATCTTGCCTCTTCATCCTCTACCTCTTCCTCTGTACCATCTTTCTTCCTTCTCTTGTCCTCATGTAACTTCATCTCACCATCTTCTACTTCTACATCCGATTTCTTTGCCACATCATTTGATTCATCTCCCACAATTTTCTCTCTCTCTTCTGACGCATCCTCCTCCATCTCTCTATCCTCGGACTTACTCCTCCTCAATCTGTTCTTCATCTCTCTATCATCATCTTTTTCTTTCCTTTCCTTATCATCGTCATCCTCTCGTTTTTTGCCGGGCCCATTTCTTTCTCTCTCCCTATCCCTCTCCAACCTATCTCTGTCTTTTCCTCTCTCCCTTCTCCTCTCCTCCCCTCCTTCCTTATCGCAACCTCTGTCTCTCCTTCCTCCTCCATCCCTCTCCTCTTTCCGGTAAGCACCTCTCGAATCAGGAGATCGGCTTGCACTTCTGTGCCTGCCTCTGCTACCACTTCGAGTTCTTCTGGAACTTTTGATACGTTTGTCGGAAGCGTACGTGTCTCTCCCTCTTCCCCCCCTAGCGTATCGATCACTCCTATCTCCCCTCCGACTGTCCTCTTCCTCTCGTCTATCTCTTTGCTCTCTTTTCTTCCCTCTATCATCTCTACCACTTTTCTCACTCTCTCTATCCCGGCTGTCTCTTCTCTTTCTACTCCTGTCATCGTCCTGATCATCCCTCTCTCTCCTCCTCTTACTTTCCTCGTCACCCTTGTCCCCCCTTCCTTTCTTTCTATCTCTTTTCTCATCCACTTCATCTTTCTTCTTTCCATCCACATCTCCTCCTCCAACAACTACATCACTACTATCCTCCACTCTTTTCTCCTCCAGCACCTTCTTTTTCTCATCATCCACAACAGCCGTCCCCTCCTCCTCCATCTCCATCATCACTTCTTTATCGTTCTCTCTCTCTCTTCTTTCCTCTCTTTCACCAGTCTTCTCCTTCTCCTTCACCTCTTCCTCTACTCCAGCGGGTACCTCAAACTTCGCCGGTTCCGCGGAGCTAACGGCTAGAGCGGCATTCACAGCAGCGAGAGCCGCAGCGACGGCGGGATTAATCACTTTTGGGGGCGGGGGGACGCTGGGCGACACCAACAACTCATCAGCGATACCCACCGACATCGACACCGCGGGCATTTGTACGACCACGGGCGACGTCTCCACCAACATGTCTGGCCGGAACATCTCGTACTTTTTGGCCACTTTGAATCGGGTCGCCAGTACCTCCCCTCCTCCCGCGGCGTTCTCCTCCTCCAAAATGGCCTCCTCCTCTTCGTCCCACAATCGGGGAGGTTTGGCGGGGACGTCGTTGTTTTCATCCTTCTTCTCGTCTTTGTTGTCCGCGGTAACGCCCGTTTTATCGCCATTCTCATCTTCCTTCGCGTCGCCGTCCGCCATTTTGATAGCGGCAGCAACTCCAGGGGTTGTTCGCTTCTTCAGACTTTTGAACAGGTTGAATGAAACCTTCGCTTTACCGCTTTCGGGGTCGGTCTTCAGTTTGAATTGCAATTTCGATCCTCCTCCAACAGTGGTGGTTGGTGCAAGTCTGGATGCAACACCTGATGCTGCCGGCGGTGGTGGTTCTTCCTCCTTTGAAACAACGGCAGTAGTCGACTCCTCGATCTCTTCGACGGCTGTGGGTTTCTCTTCTAGACTGTTGTTGTCACAGTCCATTGGGACTTCTGAGATAAAAAAGAGAGAGAGAAAAAAAGAAAAGAAAAAGCATTATAGGAGTGTATCATCTTTTGGGACTGATCAATTCATATTTTCATCTAATGGAAACCTTGTACCTTTCTTGAATATTTCTTAATATTCCAGTGCCTGTTCCCTCAATCTTGTTTACAATTAAAGAAGTAACTTAAAAAAAAAACAAGATCAATTAATAACAAATGAACAATGATGACGACATTTTGGAGGAAGGTAACAATTTGCTTTTGCTATTTTATCAATTATACATTACATTGCTATTTTTCAGACCCCGGAGTCCACCTATCCTCTCCCCACCTATCAGCTCCACTCACACACATACATAATAATAATATAAACT
>JAUEKX010074790.1:0-10629 GCA_031834005.1 Dendronotus venustus
CGTTTCTATAGTAACATTAAATATTTATGGTTCATTAAAAATGTTTTTTTAATAGGTACAACATGACCTGACGTCATCTTAAATTCAAATTCACGAATGTAACCCTCTAAAATGGCAAAGCATGGCTAGCTCTGAGGCGTACTTAACATGAAATTTAAAACAAAAAAGAACACTTTCTTATTTCTCTTTCCATCATCACGTGATTAAATTACTTAATTTTTAATATAAAATAATTTTCTAAGTTTACTTTAATGTCGATTAGTGTCTTTTTAATGGATAAACATTTATACGGGGGTTTTATGTTATCACTTATATCATTTTTATTTCTTATTAAACTGTTATTAGTTTACCAGAACAACCACCTCAAAATATATTCAAACGTTAATGATCATAAGTAAAGACCAATTTCCACATAGTTCCGGCTGAATCGGATGAAGGATGGGGGGAAATCAAGTCGTTCATTGGTTAGAATTTAAATCTAAAACAATCTAGCAAAAATACGAAACAAGAAAAAATCTCTCTCTCTCTCTCTCTCTCTGTTGGTGTTGATACATAATCCATATGGGAGAACAAAAATTCCATTTAATAAACTAATGAATTTTTGAATGGCTCATTATTTTGTAACAAATATAGAGCTAATTTCCGACATCTTTTTTTTCAGTTCATCTAACTTCACTCGAATCTTTAATAGCACACGATGACAAAACATTTCCATTGCAACCATTAAACACCTTTTCGGGTCTTGTTTTAAGCCACCTTGAAAAAGTCTAAAATTACTGCCATTAAAAAAAAAAGATTTTGTGAGAAAAATCATCATTTAGATTTCAAAAAAATGATAAAAACGAAAGGCTCGTTAACCTTTTAAGTGGCAAGAAATAAGAAGTTTAAAGTGAAAGCGACTTTCTCCTCTTCAATTTTAATAACTTGTGGTTTTTTTTTCGGAATGATAAAATAAAGATGTATCATGTCGGAGATTTCAGTTTTGATATATATAGACTCACAATAAAGCTATCGAGCATTCAGAATATGTCTTTCAAATTCCGTGTCAACCAGATGATGAAAATCTTAAGATAATAAGAAAGAACCTGTAATGAAAATCTTGAGATAATAATAAAAAGCTTTTGATGGAAATCTTGAGATAACAAGAAAAGACTTAAGATATAGTCTTCTATGTTCAAAATGAATCTTGGGTTTTCAGGTGCTGTAATGTGACTTTTATTCTGAGAAATTAACTTGAATGCATTTTTTCTCAAAAGCGGCATTTTGATTTCTTCTGACTAAGAAATCTTAAGGATTACAAGGTATGCCTTAGGTCAAAATATTAACTGAATTTGTGTTTACTTGTCGAGCTCTGCATTATTAATGAGGAAAAATTCAGAAAAATCAAACTTGATACGATCTCCAACAGGGAAAAAACGCGTACTTCAGATTGTATTTAAGTGTAGACCATAGAAAAACCCTAATAGAGTGTATTTGCAAGTCACTCGATATAATTTTAACAAGGACCAAAACAAACTAAAATAAAACAAGTTGTGTTAAGTGCATCGTTACCAAGTTAGGTGGTATCCAGGTTTTCTGAATTTTTATTTATCAAAACTTGACGTATATTTTATAAATATGGCTGAATGGTTTTTGAATGCTTATTATTGTTGTTATGTTTGTTATCCAGCAAATCAAACGAACATTAAAAAAAATATTTGAAAACTGAAAATTAAATGAAGAATTCTAAATTAAATGTTGCCTAGTTAACATAGTAACAACTCCTCTAAATAGGTGAAAAGGAATTCATAAAAAGTATAAATCTGAAATTAGATTTAATTAAAAACCTACGAGCGGTGGTAGGTTTCCCTTTTGATTAAAAAAGGTGGCTAGCATACTGAATACTGCAGAACATTTTCGCATAATTGTCCAAATCTTTTATTCTAAATAACTTCTAAATGAATTTGATTACATAAAGCTTTGATAGTAACTCAATTAAGATTTTACGCTTAAGTGATGTTAATTTTATAAATGTGGCTTTTAATTTGAAAGCATTACTTTGTAATTTGAGTTACGCATGTCCAGAATTATATTTTGTCGGTAATTAATTGTTATATTCTATAACAATCTTGAGCGGTAATCAAACTTGAAACATAATATTGTCTGTTTTTTGAAAATGTTTTGATGGTGATTAATTCCATTTGATTACCTGTCATCCGCATTAACAAACAAATGAGTTCGGCGGAATGTAAACCCACTTACTCCATAACCGCCTATTGTTCTTCTTAATTTGCTTAGGTATTTTTTTCTTAATAAGAAATCGATGAAAGCCTAATTAGCTTGAAAGTTCCTCAATTTGTTCGACTGTTCATTGAGTGTTATAATAGTAAAATAACCAAATATAATATATTGATAGCCCTTTAAGTGCCAATATGAAGTACCCTGCAACATTTGACCAAAAGGTCGATGATTGGTCGATGGTTTATATGAGAAGTATAAGGGAAGTAAATTTACAGTTACTTTCGAATTATGTTTAATTAATTTTGACTAACACAGCATTGTTAAACCTTTTCTAAAAAATATTAAAATATATATATTTATTTCCAAACGGATTTTTCGATGTTTTCGTGTGAAGTAGCTAAGTGACTTAAAGTTTAGGAAACAGTCCAACAAATTTAAAATCGAAAGAAGGTATAAAGTCGTGCTTGTTAAAAACAACAACACAATTTTCAAAAGTAATTACGAACGGCTATAGTTTTTATATATATATATATATATGTTTTTCTTCTTATTTATATAGTTCGCGATAAAACCAATTATATATATATATACATTTTATGAACGACGTTTAAATTAAAACAATTAAACTTGCAATTTGCATTATTAATCGTATTTAGATAAACTTTTGCAAATTGAAAAGTTTAAAAGATTTTGCGATATAAACTTTTGATACTCGCAGTATAAGATTTAAGTAAGGATATGAGAAAATCCCTAAGTATTATGACATTGTATAAATCAATATTATACAACAGGGCCGTCGACACGATGTTTAAAGTGGAGGGACCACATTTTTAGTGACGTAAGAGGACCCACCATAAATTGCGACGGAAGCTTCTAGATTGGCTAATTAATTAACCCTTCCCAGAGTATAAAGTTTTCAAAATTCTAATTTGTTTTAGTTAAAATATTAGTCAAACATTAAAAGCAGCATTACTATTTACAATATTTACAACTGTACACAGACTTTCTTGACTATTTACGCCATTGTGTCTACTATTTACAGTAACTCCAGATTAAAAAAATAAAAAAATGACAAAAATTGATTTTAATTACTTTAAATAATATTTTTTGCTTCTTGTTGTTTCAAAAACACATTATTATTTTCCGAAATCTGATTTCCCGACCACATTTTTTATTTACATCGCTACTCACGTTCAGTATGATGTGCCATTCACTTTCGCTAGCATTTTTTTAATAAAAATATCTAACACAAGGATGTGCTAATTACGTAATATTTCAATTTCTATTTGAATAAACAATAAATTTCTTTTTTTTGGAAAATAGTTGAAAGTTTTAGAAAACATCGATCCTCTAAAATCAGTTCAAGAACGTGCGAGAGAAAATCCATAATCTATATGTCTAAGGAAGAAGTCTAAATTGATTAGGAAAACGATATTCTTGTAAAGACATAGAAGCGTTTTTTCCGCCGCTATACGTTTGAGGCAAGTTGTTCTGTAATTATTCAATTCATGAACCTTCTTCCTGAGAAACAGCAAAAAAGAAAAAAAAAAAAAAAGAGAAAATTTTATAGATGACGAGAGCCATTATTTTCGTATTAAAACAAACCGGTGTAGCTCGACTCACTTTTTGTTGTCCCAATGACGGGTGTCAAAAAAAATAAAGGGATAAGATAAACAACAACATTACACAACACTGATTTCCCACAGGATAGACTCCTAAAATGTTAAGAAGAAAATTGAAGAGGCATGGGAACTAGAGTGCGGTAAAAAATTGTATAAAAGGGCACAATTTTTAATAGTTCGACATCAAAACATCAAAACAATCATTGGATAACGAGAAAGAAGAAAAAGAAATCAGAACAAAATATCAAAGGAAAAAAAATGAAGATTGCAATTATTGCCATTTTGTTTGCTTTATATTCAGTTCATGCTGAACTACCAGCTTGTGAAAAACGTAAGTTATCTTCGTTGATTCCGATGATCGATCAAGTAAATTAGTCAATTATCAATCATTAACATTATTGTATTATTAAAATTGTTTTTTGTGTTTTAGAGGATGGTAATTGGAGCAAATGGTTAAGATGGGGACCATGCAGTGCTTCATGTGGAGACGGAATGCAGATAAGACATCGTTATTGTGATAACCCAATACCAAAATATGGTGGAGCCAAATGTGATGATCAGAAATCGAAGAAAACACGAAAATGCAACTTGGGTCCTTGTCCAGGTAAGTCAAGTATCAAACGTACACAGAACGTACACAGAACGTACACGAAAAAAAAAACATATTGTACAAAAAAGAAATATCATTTTCACTCACATCTTTTATTTTGTTTCTTGTAGTGGAAGGTGTATTAGCAACAAAATACGGCCAATGCTCCCGACCATGCGGTGGCGGTAAACGTTTGGTATCTTACGTCTGTTCTGCACCAAAAGATACCAAAGATGCAACATGTTTCATGAACAATTGCCAGACTAAAACCGATACAGTTGAAAAGTGCAACACAAAAGGATGTGAAGGTATATAAAATTATTAAACTCGATTATTCATTATTCTGCAAACAGATCAAACACGATGATATAGTAATTATCATGTGCTTTTATTTATTTCAGCTCCAACAAGAGACGTCTGCAAACGGTGCAAAAGAGATGCTGATATTGCTGCTAAAGATCACGGTAGGTTTAGTTTGCATTGAGGTAAACGCCACTCGGTATAATATGCCGGTATAATAATACAGCTGAAATGTATATAGATTAAAAATAAAAAATCATCAAGTATTTGCAGGATAAACAGTGTTGTTTTAATATTTAAGTAAACAAATGTTTCACATTCATAGCACGATATACTAACATATTACAATTGCCAATTGTAGTAATATATGGATAGCCAATTCATAAATAATTTATGATTTTTTCTTTCAGAAGACTCTGACTTCCCTGGAAACGCATGTAAGTTAATTATAAAGTCATTACCTTCTTTTGTACAGAGCTATTAACTCTGAAACCCTAACAATGATTTACCATTTTGCAATAAGAAAGTTACATAATAATTATATTAAATTAATTTTCTTTAAATTTTCAGGTAAGATTTCTACTGGTATTTGCAAAAATTTGAGAGGTGGAATCAAAGATATGTATCCATCAAATGATTGGTTCTTCTTGCATTGTTCCAATGATGGACCATGGTGTAAACCATGTGCTGAAAGATTTCTCGTTTATAATCCAAAATGTGGACAATGTGAAAAATCTCGAAATGGACCTTGTACTGGACCACGTAAGATATAAATGAATACATTTTAATAATTTTCTTAAATGAAAGTTCTATTTTATAGATGAACGACAAATGTAGAATGAAAAGTTTTTTTTTGCTATTATTGTTATCATCACCTTCTTCGACCGAAACTAAACAAACTATTTCTATCTTTCAAAGGTAAGTGGCTGGGACAAGGCAAGAAAAATGACGAAACAGTCCAAAACATCTTGGATGACGAAAATCTATGGTAAATTTGTTAACGAGGATAATACACGAATAAACATCATGATGTTACGATCGATCGATAAACTCATTCAGCAACCACCTGATGTTACTAAGCAGTTAAAACTCTATATATACCATTTTTAACTTGCATTTTTTGAATAACTTTTTAATTGTAATTTCAATTTTTTATATTTTGTAACTTTTAGACCTTTTTCATGTCTTTCTTTTTTTGTCCAAGAAATACCAAAACTAAACTAAAATTTCTCGTTTCTTTATACGCTGGCATTTATAGGTTTTAAATTCAGATAACAAACAAACAGATCTTTATTCTTTAAACGCTTGAAGTTAGTGTCTCAAAAGAGATGTACTGAAAGTTTAAAAATATTATCAAAAATTGTAAAAAAGCTATTAACGGAGAAAGTTTTATACCAAATTGAACTGATAATAAATTAAGAAAGCAATTGACGCATTAGCTTATTAGCTATCAGAAAATACGATCTTGGGAATACCTCATTTTTTACCATGAAATTATTGGAAATATATATATATATATATATATATATATATATATATTATAAAGATTTGCATTTAGCTACAAAGAATGACACAAAAATGATGATGAAATACAAAAATGATTACGACGAAGGAAAAGTTTTTTATTTCGTATTTATTTTGCTATTGTTATTCATTTTGATACACTTTAGGTATTTACGACATTTCTTATTTTAATAATTGAGAAAAACACTAAAATTCAATGTTTAAAAACAGTTAGAAAAAAATAGCAATCCATATTTCTTTTAAAGCCATGGATTAGCTTTTCTATTACTAGCTTTCCTATTTTCTCTCTACCTATAATTACAAAATGTCTGTAACATAATTATCAACGTCACTGTATCCGAAAGTAAATTTCTATTCATTGACGAGATAAAAAAGGACAATAGGTCGGACGACCATTAGCCATTTAACAATTAAGTACAATCTTGTATTTTCTTTAGTAACTTATTCATATTGAATACTTGCGTAGGCACTAATTGACTTATTTTCTCTATGTGTATTAAAGTTTCTTTAAGTCTTATAAGTACTCTATTGAGGATACGACACATAGTAAAATAGGTTGGGTTTTTAATACTTTTTCATTTGATACAAAACTTCAAAAAAGGGATAGCATTTCAACAAAATAGTTAATAAATAGAAAGTGTAGTAAAAAGTTTAAATAGAAAAATGTAATAGAAAATACGAAAGCTTTGTAACTTGAACATAACGATAAATAAATTAGAAGGATGCAACAAGGGTTTGCCATAAATCATCGTCATTCAGAATATCTCGTTTTGGTGTAACTTTTATTATGTTTCCCTTATTCTCTTATTCTGGAATAATAATGTAATAACGTTACTGACAGACGGTAAAAGTTATCTGGTCCTGTACAGGGTCCCATTGTAAACACGAGATTTCTTGTAGCACATGGTTTACACCATGGTTCATCATTGGAACAAACGCAAGAACAACCAATTATTTGTATTTATACAATTCGTGTTTATTTAAGTTATAAAAAAATATATTAAGTATAGAAAAAAGCAATATTCAATACTTACAAGCAACACCAGCAGAGCTAGATACACCTAGAATAGAAAATGAAACAGAAAATAAAATACATGAAAAAATAAGGAATAAAATAAAAACAACTAATATTAATTAAACTCAACATGAGCAACATCATAAATCCTCGAATAAGGGGAGCGCTTATTTGATTTTTTGGGATGTCAAAAGAAATTCGATTTGGAACAAGGTCCATATTGATGATCACCAACTGGCTAACTGACCTGAAAAGTTAAAAGATCCACAATATTTTATTGATAAATTAGTTACTTAAAAGTGCAGATATAAAGAAAGGCATCTTACATTTACCTGTTTTATTTAAATGTATCACTTTTTCTTCTTTTTTGGGTTCTTCTTTGAATTTTTCAAACTGATTTCAAAGAGACCAACAAATTCTATTCTCTACACACACAAACGCAGACTTCGCACCAAGCCTCTAAATTCGTTTCACGATTAGCGTCTCGTGTTCTATGATTGGATTTCTTTCGATTTTTTAAATAAACCAAAAAACATTAAATTGGTAAATCCATTTAAGGTCATCAACTCAATCATCTCATTACCATCTCATTACCAGTCAAACATCATAATAAAAATTGTAAAAAATGGAGTAGTAAACAAAATATTTCAAACTTTCTTCCAGCGTTTTTTGATTTTCCCTGAACCGCTATAATTATTCTGATTTTGAAAAATTTGATTAATTTGATGTTTTTTGTACATATACTTGCTCACAGGTTATGAGAAATAGTTTGAATGTTTTCTGATTTAAAAAATCAACTATCCCCAAATTAAATTCCTTATTTTTGCCTTCTGCATAAATTAATTGGTTGACCCACCAAAATTTCTTCGTTTAAAGTATTATTATTAATTGGCCTTTTGAATCTGATTATCTGATAAAAGAGAATCAACTTCTTATATTAGTGGGGTTCTATTATGACAAAGACGCTCGTCCAGTGTTCCCCAGACATATATATGCAATCTTTATTGTTATTTCTGGCATCGTATGCAAATGATAAGGAATTCCCAAAAACATGTATTTTACATGTTTTTTTTATGATGAAATGTTTATGATGTGTACTTTTGTTACTATTTAAGATTTTCTTTTGGGAATTCCATATCATTTGGTTTTATGGAAGTTTATTATGTTAAGTCATCAACGAATTTTTAACAATAGAACGAGATAAAATGCGCGAGATTTTAAAACATTTTTAGTACATCAAATTTTTTTTTTAATAATTCGATTTTTACCATTGGAAAGAGACAATTAAAGCTTTCGAATAATATACATTTGAATTTGAAAAATTTAGTTTTTAAAACACTTATTTCACCTATGTTAAAATTAATGCACAGAAGTAATTACTACGTTACATTTAATTACAATGCAAACAAAACGTATATTTTTTTATTTTACAGCCTATCAGATTGGGTTTGCTTGAATTTACAACAACCAATGAAAATAAAGTAGTAAATCTCGAGTGGGATACACAATATAACTTGGCATAAATTTAATTCTTATTGACATACCAAATATGGTTCAGACATTTTATTGGGACACCCTGTATACACAGATAGCTTTTCATGCCGACATAAAAATCTATTCGATATAGTGTGAACTCTTGTTGTTTTTAAGCTTAAAATATTTAGAACTTGAATCTTGTGTCGCTTAATTTATCAATTAATATTTATAATCAACTAAAAACCTAATTTGGATCATTTTCACGGGTAATTAATATTTGTGTATCGTGAAAAAAAGGTTCACAGCTATTTATTTTCTTTAATATTTTTCGAGAGTATTTAAGTAATTTCTAAAAATGAAGAGAAAAGCCTAACCATATGGAAAGTGTTGTTTGAAAGTGTACTTGTTTTAGTGAATTTAAATTAAAGGAGAAAATTTCATTTTCGAACTAGCGAAGAAATTTTCTTTTAAAAATAAAACAATGTTTAGCTAATTAGCAAAGATTTTAGTTGTTTCTTACGCCATTTACTTGGGTCTCAATTACAGAATTAATAACAAAGTTGCTTACACCTATTACGAAAGAATTCTAATATAAATAATGATAATTGAAAGTGAAAGGTTGACTCTAGTAAAAAAAACAACCAATCTCCTTTGATTTAGTTAATAATTTTAATTTTTGTCAAGGAAGGTAAGTAACATTCAACATGTTTAAAATATTGAAGAATGAATAAAAGATAATTAACATTGAATGATATTACATTATACATAATACACATAAAACAAGTTGAATGGTTAAATAGAATCTATGTACAGTTTTGTTATCTTTTCACGAAGAAGTTGGTCCAACACTTTTGATTTCACCAGCAACACTGTAAGCACGTTCTTTTAAATAAACAATATCAAAAGAAACAACGTTGAACAATTCGCTTACTCTGCGTGTCTGTTCGTTAATCTCATCACGTAAATTCGAAAGATTTTCATCACATATTATTACGTCACCTTCAATGTTTTTCTCCCGCCAAAATTTAATACCTGGAACGAGCTCTAAAACCTGCTGCTTTTGAAAAGTGATTTTGTTTTCACTCTTAGTCAATTCTTCTGTCAAGTTCTTTAATTCTTTAAGTTCTGTTGTTGTCTTAGGGTTATTGTTTTCTCCCTTTGTCTCTGACAGAGCTGCTTGGAAATTCCCTCTTAGTCGTTCGAGAGCTAGTCGACTCATTTTGACAGATTTACAACATTCATCGGATTCGTACAACAACGCCTGAACCTCTGAACGGAGTAATGCAAACCGAAACTTGTTGTTTTCGTCAAGGTCGCTTTTTTCCAATGATTCAATCTTACTAATATCGTATTTCAAAGTATTTAAAATTTCAATCAGCTTCTTCCATTTTTCTTGGAATTTTTCAATGGAATCAATCACGTTTTTGGCCAATTTTTTATCCCCTTGTAATTCCTGCAATTTCTCCATTTGTTGTAAAAAACTTTGGTTTCCATCATCATCTTTGATTTCTTTCCTTGAAAACATCTCAATCAGGGTATGAAATAAGGGGAATGAAAATTCTTGTGAATAAGTTTCCTTTTTCCCCGTTGGAAACATTACGAGGTAGTCGTTCTCAGTGATTTCGCCTTTGGATTTCATTTCTTGAAATTCGTCTTGATATTTGGAAAGATATTTGTATAGTTTATCCGGCTCAGTTGGCAAACGAAGACCACTTGGAACATCTTCAGTACCATGAAAAGCTTTAAAATAAAGCTCAAGTCCAGCATGATTGATGGCAGTTAAAAGACGGATATATCTGTTATGTGATTCCAACACACCACTTACTTGGAAGATTGTCATCTCGCCTTTCGATATTACAGCTTGATGTAAATCTAAAAAAAAA
>JAUEKX010074901.1:2456-12963 GCA_031834005.1 Dendronotus venustus
AAGCGAATCAAGTAAGTTATTAGCCTGGTCACTCGGCGATCGTTCATATAGCCTCAGTTGGCAACTTACGCAAGGTTTAGGTTTGCCATTACGATGATTGCAGAATCCAATCACATCATCATCTAGAGAATGCTAGTGAAGACTGCGTGAATTCATGCCCTTTTGTCTTAACTTTGAAGACTTTATTATTTGTTAAAATTGTTCAAAAAAAGAAAAGTTGCGTATATGTATGTGAACGGCCTAGTTACTCCTTAAACTTGTGGGTATGAAAAGGTATGAAAGAATGCGAGGTATTATTTCTTTATTTTGTGTTATTCTTTTTCTGAAATAGGGTCTGCATAGAGTTGTAGGGTTAATTATTTTAACATACTATGGTACGTCTTCGTTAGCGATTAATTATAAAGGCGCTTAGAATTTACACAAAGTCTAATGTTACAGTACACAAAGAAGAAGCCATTTAAAGTAATAGCTTTTAATTTTCAAATCGATATAATAAACCATAGTGGCTGTGAATAAATTTCATGTTTTGCTTCCAGAATCGGCCACGACAACAAAGGTGCTTTCGGTGCTGGATGGTATTTAGATAATGTTGTCATTGATGCACCTTCCGTCGGCCGGAAATGGACGTTTCCGGCAGGAAGATGGTTGGACAAAGATAAAGATGATGGACTTTTAGAAGTCGAATTGTACCCATCTTCTAACAAAGAAGAAGTGTACGAGAAACGTAAGTTTGAAAGAAACGTTAGAAAGTTGAAGTGGTTAAAAAAGATCCGCTTTAGACAAAGGGGCTCTATGGCTTAAACCTACTGTGGGTCACAAGTGTCACGGCACAAAAACTGGTAAAACCTACTGCACAAAATCCATGGCACAAAAACTAGGAAATTCTACGCCACAAATGTGGCGAATTCTTGTGGCACAAAAATATCTTTTTTTAGATTAGAGCAAATGGAACATTTGCTTACAAAGTTGTAAACAAAACGGAATATCTTATATTTTAAATATCGATATCTCCTAGAATGACCATTCCTATTGCAAAAATCATTCTTTAAAAATCATCCTTTAATTAACTTAAGTAACCCAAATGTTTGTGATTTTGTGCGTTGACATTTCCCAGTTTTTGTGCCGTGACACTTGTGGCCACCGTATAGACCATATAAAAACAACTATAAAATAGAAGTGAAATCATTACAATTACTCCAATCCAATTACAGTTTCTTTAGCTGTTTGAAATTGAAATGTTTAAAATATTTAAGAAATTAATACAATTTAAAATTTTTTTTTTCATTACAACAATTATTTATCGTTGCTTTTATACAGACATCCCCTATGAAATTGTGATTTACACCAGTGACATTTCGGGGGCTGGGAGCGACAGCAATATCTTCATCACCTTATATGGTATGGGTGGAGCGAGTACTGAAGAAATGGTGCTGACTGATACAAAGAAAAAGAGAAAGGATTGTTTCAATCGTGGCTCAGTGGATGTGTTTGTTAGAGAGGTATGAGTACGAGTTAGCTCAGTCGTTATAGTGCATGTCTACTCCAATGCATGAGTAACTTTAGATTGTTAATTCTGCCTTTTACGTAGATTTAAGGTGAAATTAAGTGTGGTCTTCCAATAAATCTCCATGGCTGATTCGACACTAAGCTTCCCCGTTTAAGAAAATGGCTATTTTTTTCCCCAGCCAACAGACAGTGATCAAAATTACTTTGTAACGAGTTTTTACATCGTTTTAAGGTCGTATTAACATCCATACAACAGCGTGTACTGCCTGGCTTTTTTTATCAGGTTTTTGTTGTGTTTTCTATTTCACTGTTTTAGATACATAAAGAAGTATTTTGTAATCGTGCTTCTCTAATCAATAATTAACTTGAACTTAAAAGTGCTATATGTAAGGTTGTATTGGAATATTCTTAAAATAGCTACACTAAATCAACCATCTTTAGCAAAACACTAGCACTCTCTTTTCCAACATTTTAAAATGTAAGAGGTCTTTATATTACTTCCATTTATATTGTTTAGCTCCCGAATATCGGAGAACAAATCGATAAGATACGAATTGGACACGATAACAAAGGTTTTGGCGCCGCATGGCATCTCGAGAAGGTATAGTAGTGCTTATCGTCATTTTGGTTCCGTATTCTCTAGTATTTTAGTTGTTGAATCTCGAGAACAAGCTTTTTTCTGAATTTATCTGAATCTGATAAATTTTTCGGTAAAATATGTTGGGTTTGAGCGATATTCTCTTCACGCTTGGCGTTACCAATCAAATCAGGGAATGTTTTTTTGACAAAAATTGGATATTAGTCTGCATTTAAAGTACTGTACCTAATTTTAATTTTTCTAATTGTTCATCAATCTAAAAGAAATGATTATTATAAGCAACGTTTCTGTTAAGAGAATATGCATAGTACCAAACTCTCCTTTTCTTTTAATTTAATCGACAAACATTTGCGGAGGGAAGGATTTTGTAAAATAAACACGGTTACCTTCTTTGATATCATTCTCCTCTGGTGAGAGTTTTGACTAGTTACGTATCGTTCTGCACTTCAATCCTTTAGGTTGAAGTACGGCGTTTGTCAGAGACAGAGGAAGGAGATCCATCTAGTGTCACACACACATTCGAATGTAATCGGTGGTTTGCCAAGAACGAGGATGATGGTGCTATCGTAAGAGAACTGGTGCCTACCAAAGTCCTCCAAGAGGCCGTTGGTAAGGACGGAAAACTCGCCAAGACTGAACATCGTGTTGATACTCTTGAAAGTAAGATTTGTTTTTGTTTAGTTTGTGTTTTCTATCAGAGAGGGTTTCAGCTTATGATGATCAGCTGACAGCGGGAAAGTCTTCTAGCCAGTGGTCTTATGGAAATATAAGTATCGAACACGGCGAAATCGACATCCACCAGGTAGAATACTCATTCAACTTGTGGAAATTCATTCGGGCTACGAAATGTAATTCGAAGAATAAATGAAATAAGTAGACAAATTTAAACCGAAAAGCACCTTTCAGATGCGGGAAAGATTATGTTGTCCATTGATTGGGCGATTTTTCTGCCAAATTACGACATGGGCCCTCTTGATAGTTTTTTTTCCTGTGTATAAAATGTGAAAAGAATTCATTGTAGGAGAAGTCGTGGAATTTGGAAAGAGAAATTTGAGCAGGGAAATTGTGTGGATTCTTCAAAATGATCGTTTTTATATATAATATCTTATTTTCCTGTATATGAAAATATAACTTACATCTCTCTCTCCTTTATTTGTTTTAGTGCACAATTACAAACTCCATGTGTTTACTGGAGAGCTGAAAGGATCTGGGACCGATGCTAATGTTTTCATTACCTTATACGGTGAAAATGGCGATACTGGTGAGCGGCCGCTGACTAAGAGCGAGACATACCGAGACAAGTTTGAAAAGGGCCACGTAAGAAATTTCTTCTTCCATTTGATTTTGATCTAAGTACTTTGAACTAATTTGAGATTTTTGTTTTCTTAGTAAAACCCTTTCTGGTCATAAAACTGAATTCGCTTGAATTCTAGATTTTTTTTAAACAGATGCTTTATCAATAGGTTAAAAGCTTAAAATAGCGCTTAAAACTCATCTATGGTTACTTAAACATAAAAAGAAAGAAGCGCATAGACGTTCTAATTTTCCTTTTTTATTTATCCTTCTTTTAAAAAATATCAAATTCAGCGTCCCTCCAGGAAAAGGTTTGCGTTTAAGCTTGGTTTCCACTGCTACGCGATAGAAGGCGAAGACATCAAAAAGTTAATATATTCATCTAATGAGATATTGCGCATAGTTATCGTCCAGTGGGAACAGAGCTTTATAGAAGTTTCCACTTATTTTGAACTTACTAAATACTCTCTTTTGCTCATGAAGAATAATAAACACATCAGTAGTTTACTGGAAAACAAAACTGATAATTTCTTTTCCATAATTCCACCTATTCAGGAAGATGTCTTCCAAATGGAGGCGGCTGATCTCGGTTACATACGAAAGATCACGGTGCGACACGATGACAGCAATTTAGGATCCGACTGGTATCTGGATCGTGTCGAGGTCGATGATTTGAACGATGGGCGTAAATTCATTTTCCCGTGTGAGAGATGGCTGGCGAAGAAGAAAGACGACGGGAAAATCAAGAGAAGCATCTATGAAAAGTCGTATACGGTGAGATGACGAAATTTCAAGCAGTTAGTTACACCCTGATTTGTAAAAACCCCGTTTTTTTCCATTTCCTCGATTTATGAAATTTTTGTATTTAGACCCTTAAAATTAATTTCTTAAAATCACATCACGAAATCACGAAATTTTTACCATGTCTGATATTCTGACCGATGAATTCTTTTACCGTTTTACCATTCAGGGCGATCAAAATTCGATGCGTTCCAGTATGTCGACAATGTCTTTAGCCGAGTCGCGTGGTGCTCTCGGTGCGAGCGCAAACAGTCTATCTAGCGTGGCAACAAAGTCTGGGAGAGCGAGTCCGAACTTTTCTCGAAAGTCTTCAGTTTCGATTCGTAGCTCAGCGGCTGATAGCATTTACGAGAAGGAGATTAAAGGAAAACTGAAGAAAGCTTCGTCAAGAAGTTCATTGAAAAGTTTACTAGAAAGTAAGTGTAATGTTTGAAAAAATTGTTACCGTTGTGTTTTTTGTTTTATAATGGATTTATATAATCACTTATACTGTGTACAATGTTAATGTTGTTTATGGTAAGGAAATTTTAAAAACCTTCTGTTTAAACTTAAGAACATTCTTATGATATTTTAGATAAAGGTCAAATTTTAGCCTGACGACCAGAAAAACATGTATTCAATTCTTGTGCAACCGCCTAGGGGCTAGTGATATTTCTCATTTTTGGCGTAAAATGAGACTAAATATCACGATGGTTTGTAAATAATTCATTCAATGTCTTCTAAAAATAAGGCCGGAATCATAACTGCTGCTATGGTTACTCTCTATATATTAAATAATAATCCTGTTATTTCCGTAGCTATCCCGTATACCGTTCGCATAAGTACCGGTGATAAAAGCGAGCACGAAACGGAGGCTTCTGCATTCATCGTCTTTATCGGAACAGACGGAGCGTCCGATAAGATCGATTTGGATCTACTGGAGAAAGACAAATTTGGTGCCGGTTCAGTTGAAACCTTCTCTGTTGAAAGCCCTGATGTTGGTGATATCAAGAAAATCGAGGTTTGATTTTGCGCATTCGTATCCGTTTATTCTTTGTCGGAAGACACTGGGGTATCCGGTTTGGGGACTTTCCTGAACGTTGTCTGAGGTGTACTTTACGAAATCACTTTCAGTTTCACTCCTCAAAACACTGGAAGATTTTCCGTTTTCAGTTCCCTGCAATAACAACCTTTCTTATAAAAGAAATTGAGGTTGAATAAATCTGAAAATTGTTAGTTGTTAAATTCAATCAAGAAAATTTTGCAAAGAAGATACTTCACGACTGTAAACTGTCCTAAAAAATAGGAACTTTACGCCTCAAGTCCAAACTAATATTCCTTATAAGAATGTGCAGGCTTTTCTTCGTGCTTTTCCAGAAACAGTTACCAAAACCTTACCCGGAATTTTCTGGGAAAATAACTAACCTCATGATTTCCATGCTTTTATCGTGAAAAGTGAAAGAAAATTCTGTCAGCAGTTTCTTTCCCAAGCTTTTATGGTGAATCTCACTCAACCGTCATCCCTATCACTCTTTTGTTTTAGTTTGGGCACGACGGCTACCAATCTAAAGACAGCTGGTATGTGAAACACGTTGAAATTGACGTGCCGACAACCGGGCGACGTTATTTTGTGCCGTGCGACTGTTGGTTGGGGAAAGATAAAGAGGACGGCAAAACGGAGAGAATATTCTCAGTAGATGAGAATAAAGAGATCGAGTATAAACCAAGTAAGAATGTCTTTTTTTACAGAACTCTTATAGATGATAATCAGACGTGACGTTAAAATAAATTCCGTCCGTCCATACAACTTCGTTCTAAGATTGTGTGCTGGCTGGGTTCTAGCACACTACCGAGACGAGTATTTTGCAGAACAAATGTTGTTTCCAATCTTCTGAAACACATCTGTTAAAAAGTTCATGTTTCTTTTTATAAAGCATTAAAAAAAGCAAAGCGTTACTGCACAAGCAAATGCATGATAATACATGGTTTCGTTTTTGATTTCGTTTCGTTATTCAGAGATACCGTACCAAGTTACCATTTACACTGGAGATGAAAAAGGGGCTGGAACCGATTCCGAGCTCAAAATGACCGTATTTGGCGCGGAGGGAAAGACCGAAGAAGTTCTCCTTGAGAAAGATGAAGAGAGGTAAGTTTGTGCACGTTCGTTAGGCATTTTTTTTAAAACGTCTAGAGACTCCACTTAGAACATTCATCCACTTTTTTCTTGTGGAACTTATCATTAGTTCATACGGTAACTCAAATGACAATGATTGCGAGGTTTTTTCGTAGGCCCTGTAATGAGATAGCTATCTTTGAATTCACTTTCTTCATTCACTCTAAACACTCCGCCTTGAAACTAGATTCTTTGCAGTGTGTTAAGAGTGCTTGAAAAAGATTGACTCTTTAGTAACCAGGCCAACCACGTACATCATTCGATGTGAAAACCGAAATAGAATCGTATCCACCACATGTAAATGTTGATTTAACGAAATTGAAAACAATGTGGAATAAAATAATGACTTTCATGTCATTTTTCTGTTTCCAACTGGTTCGTTAAACGTTACCAAACAAGCAAGCGTGAGGTGATCGTGCTTTTTTACAAGATTTTTTCTAATTGGTATGCGTATTCCAGAGCCGTACCTAATAGGGTCGGCAAACACATGTGAAGGAGAGTGAAAAGATAATTATCTTCTAGTGTTTCTCAACAGAAAATGGTTGTTTTGCTCTCCTACACATGTGTCTGCCACCATCTAGGTACGCCTCTGTTTTCCGTTATTTTGAAATGACAATGACACTTTATTAATCCCTCAACACCTTGCGAGAGCACCAGCTTGACTCGAAAGCAATAACAGATTAGTCTGAAAAATTAAATTCTTTTTTATTAGATTTGAACGGAACTCTGTGGATGTTCTGCGTATGGATCTGGAAGACGTCGGCGAACTCACGAAATTAAAAATGGAAAGCAATGGAAAGGGCAGTAGACCGCATTGGTTGTTAGAAAAGGTGAGTTTAATAAGATGTACTTGATTATCATTTGTAATTTTGTAGTACAGAGTACAAAAATTGCGCATATTTCAAAACATATGCTCATTAATTGCCTTCTATGAGTGTTGTTTTGCAAAAATGACAAAAAAAAACGCATACGTCAGCTTAAATTCGTAAATTTATACTAATTGTGTAATTTTGGAGTTTTTATTTTCGTAAAAATAGTTCTCGAAGGAAGGCTAAATTTTTGTGTGTATTACTGCTTAACTAATTTTCATAACTCCTTTCCCTAATATTTCCTTTAAATCTGAGGTTGACCCATTATTCTTTGGTACGCTAGGGCGTTTATTTAAGATCTCTAATGATCCTATATTAAAAGGTTTAAAAATGCTTGAGAAGTTTACTTCATGTGCTCTCCATGAATTTTTCTGGTTCGTTACCTTTAGATTGTTATGTTGAATCTGAATACGGAGCACGTGACCATTTTCAAGTGCGATGATTGGATATCAAAAACAAAAGGAAATGCAATGAAATTAATTCGTGAGCTCGGCGCGGAAGTTGAAGGGAAGAAACTTGTTCAAGGTAATAGCATGTAGTTTGACCATTCAGTCGAATGCTGAACTCTTACTTTTTATGATTGAAGAAACCTTTACTTTTAAGTATTTTTGGGAACGCGGTATAGTATTGATCTAAATTGTTTTCTGAAACTGATCTTTTAAAGGTAATTTTATTGCCTTTTCTATTAACATCGATCATCATCAATCATCGATCAATCATCGATCTTTATTTTCAAAAGGTCAAAAGTAACGGCTGTCGGAAGCAGATGAGGTACTTCGATCCTTAACAGTTAATCCGTCATTGCCACTAAAAGTTAAAAATGCTTCTCGATTTGTTTTACTACAATGGATTGCAGCTCAAAAAATAAATTTCTGCTTCTGTTCTCAAATATTTCGTACCTTAAAACTGTTTTGAAATCACGTGAATTTCACTACAGTTGCTTTATGAAAATACGTAGTTCGTAGTAGAGTCTACCATTTTCATTTCCATCCATAGAAACGACATACACAATCAGTGTAGCAACGGGCGACAAGCGTGGATGTGGAACTGATGCCAACGTATTTGCCGTCATTTTCGGGCAGAATGGAAATTCGGAAGAATTGGCGTTGAAAGATTCGTTGACAAATAAGGACAAGTTCGAGCGTGGAAAAACTGATGTGTTTAAATTCAATATGCTCAGTTTGGGTATGATTTAGTTTTATATTTTTATTTTTCGTTATTTGAAACATAACTAAATGTGTTCCACGAAAAAGATTGTAAACTATTTACTTTCAGCCAACTTTTTTTTTGAAATTCACGAAACTTCGACTTCTTCCATCTACTCTAAGTACTCAAAACCTTGTGTCTTGGTGCAGTTAGAGTGTTTACTTAGGTCTAATTGGAAAATTGAAGAAAAAAAAGCTCCAGATGGAGATTGAATTATTATTGAAATTTTGCAGATGAAGATCAAAATTCACCAAAATGTGATAGTGTAAGAAAGAGTCTTTCAAGCTAGCAAGCAATTAGCTAGTATGAATTTTATTTTGTTCTTTCTTCACTAGGTCAACTAGCCAAGGTTCGTGTATGGCACGACAACAAATACATGCGCGCAGGCTGGTTCCTGCAGAGTGTCAACATCGTTGATGAACAGACTGAAGAACAATATAATTTCCCCTGTGAAAGGTGGCTCGCCAAAGATGAAGATGATGGTAGCCTGTTAAGGGAGCTCTCCTGCTCCAATAATCCTACGACAGCCGCATCAAAAGAGAGCCTAGCTGTAGCAGGTAAGGAGCGTGTGTATCTGTTCATTTTGATAAAATGGATGTCTAATTTACTTGCTCATTGAGTAGTTGAAAATTAACGTACTTCATTCGCGGGAATTTATTTTCATGATTTGGAGAGAAATGTTTAATACTAAGTTTACCTTATTGAACCAAATCTGTATATTTAAAGCAAGCGGTGATACACTCGATGATACACTTCATAAAAGTAAGGTAGAGGGAAACATTAATTAGGAATTATTCCCTCCATTTTTAAGGGCTTCGCACAGAATACGACATTACCATGGTAACATCCGATAAAACGAACGCTGGCTCAACACATAACGTTGTTCTTGTACTTATCGACAAAAACAACAAAAAGTCAAACGAAATTCTCATCGAAAACAAGAATAAACTAATGAAGCGTAGTCAAACTGACCAAGTTAAAATTGCCAGTAAACCTCTAGAGGAATTGAAGTCTATCGTGGTCACACTCTCTGAAGCGAAAAGATCGACGGTGAAATCGTCAGAAGGCTCATCCAAGTGGCATCTAGGAGTGTTGCGGGTAAAAGATCTTGAAGAAGATGTCACGTGAGTCTTTTAATGGGTTTTCATTGCCTGCTTTTTCTCGATTCGATAAATCCTAAGAAGTTCAAGGAACCTTTTAAATAAATTTAGACCATTTTTTGATGCATATACACACGGACGAAAACGGATCAGGCAATTTCACTACTCTTTTTTTTTTAGTAGTATTAGTAGACAATTATTTAGTATTCATAGAAAATAATCAAATCAAAGTTTATAATTATCAAAATTGTTAATGTTAAGTTGAGGCGATATTTAAAGTAAGTTACAAGTTTTGTATAAAAAAAGGAGTACGTTTATAAACTGGTTTTGATTATAGATATGTATTTGAACACAACGATTGGGTACACTTAAGCTCTGGCAAGGAGAGTAAACACGTTAGATTGGATTGTGCTGGAGTCGAAAAATCAAGAGTCAGCACTATAAGAGGTATGGGATCCAGTTACGTCATATAGTTAAAGTTCTTACATTTTGAACAACCTTTTGTTGATATAAAAACTCTCATTCCTTGTGGTGAACTTTGGAAAGAAATCAGTTCTCAGAAATCAGTAATTGATTACAATCATAAGGACATGATGTAAACACTTCAAGAGTTTTGTACTAGCACAGAATTGAACTCAACACGAGTCTTTCTATCTCCTACGGTTTAAACGCATGTTTTTGGATGGATGATCGAGTTTTTATTTATTTTATTTATTTATAAAATATTTATACAGGATTGTCATTTCGGTATATACATATTTACAAATATTTAGAGTACTGCTTTCCAAATGAGTCCTGTGACTTTGAATTTTTTGTTCCCCCTAGACCTGAAACCAGTGCAGTATGACGTACGAGTTTACACAGCTGATGTAAGAGGGTCTGGGACCGATGCCAATGTTTACATTACCTTATGTGGAGAAAACGGCGATACAGGAAGAAGAGAGTTGAAAAAGAAATTCAAAGATCTTTTTGAAAGAGGTAT
>JAUEKX010075123.1:0-12954 GCA_031834005.1 Dendronotus venustus
GCGAATTCGTCCCGTGTGAATCCGCCTTTAGATGTGTTCAGAGGCGTATATCAATCCTTTAAGTGCTAACGATTACAACTCATACTTCATGACATATTTACATACTTTTAGTTTGTAAGAAATAATGAATCCAGCAATTGTTCTTATCGTTTATCTTTTTTTCGTTATTTTCGTTTCTTCTTGTTACGCATGTTCCGCAAAAAATTCTTGAAATTTGCTCTTCTTTTTCTTCTCCTAGTTTCCTGGCAACACTTTGAGGGGTTCTGCACGAAAACTTCTAGAAAAAGTCAAATGGTGAACTTCAAATTTTTTTAGTCGTAACCATTTGAGCTTCTTCGAATCTGCATAACAGATCATTTACAGAACCTCAATTAGCTGCTTTTGTTTCGTTATAGCCGTTTATAATACTTTTCTAGTGGTGGTGACAGATTTTTTAGAAGAAGCAAAAAATTTTTGTTCAGCCTGAAATTATTTTTATTTTTCTATTGTTTTAAACAATGGGCCTATTGTTTCAAAAGGGACCAATTTTGCGCATTAGATGTTTTTATAAAAAAGAGAGCGAAAGTAACAGGCTAGTTTAGTAGATATGTAAAGGAAGAAATCTGCAAAAAGCGGGAAAAGCCAATTAAGTTTATGTGTCTCGCTTTATATTGCGGAGGTAATAGTAGTGTATTTCTAACAACCCGTATGCTCTACATAATATCATTATAAAAGACAGTGATTGTATTGTAATTCGATTTGTGAAAGTAAAATGGTAAACTTTCATCGTGGTCTCGTTGGATTGAGAAGCTGATTGGGTCGTTGATTTTTTATGTTGGCAAAAGAGAGCCAATTACAATCAAACACAAAATAAAAGAGATGGTTAAATTTGAATCTGAGATATATAATATTGTTTGTATTTCTTGCAAATGTTTTCATAATTCTTACACAATTTTTAACTAGTCGACTATGGTTACCCATTTGTAGCTAGCAAAATCCAAGGCTGTTTTCAACAATGATTCATTGTTATTCAATGACTGATTTATTGTTATTGGTTATATTCAGCGCTAACTTATGATAGCATTTAACATCTTTCCAATTTATATTTATGCATAATAAATCATTGTTTATATGCATATATATATATCCTTCAAAAATTTACAGAACCATTGTTCGGTCCATAACAAAGTGGTCAAAAATCAAGAGTAAGTTGTTATTAGTCACATGAAAAAGTGGCCTGGCTAGCCTAGAATATTTGGATGTAAAAAATATAAACAAACTCGCTTTCATTTTCCCTGTATATATATATAAATAGGCTAAGATCCTTTTAAAAATATTTTTGGAACTCAAATATATATAATTTACAAAATCAAATGAAATATTATTGATGGTCAGAGAAGAAGAACAATGTTGGGATGAAATGACTAAAAGAATTCAAAACATGGTCTGAAGAAGCCCTAATATAAAATTATAAGAGTTCAAGTATTTTTGACTAAATTTTGAAAAATTAAGCAAAGGGTTTTTATAACAGTGTAGTTTCACAGGCTATAGATATTAAGGGTAAATATTTTTATAAGAGTGATTTATCTTTTCAACAGTTAACTTCATTGTTTTTGAAAATATCCATAAAAAGAGATTGCTTCATTTTGTCAAATCTTCTTTGATTTATTTGGTTTGAGACAAGAGTTAGGTCCCTCAACTCTTAAGACAGTTTAGCGTTTCAATTTAACGCTTTGTCCTTTACTTTCAAAGTTACTTTTGTTGCCATTTTATTTACGCAAACAATCAAATTCAAAGAAGCTTTAAAACTTCAAAACATAAAACTTTTGGATCTTGGGATTCGAGTTATAGAAAGTGTGTTGTGTAATAATTTACTGACCAGTGGTTCAGCAAAATAGCTACAATGTTTGTAAAACAAAACAAATATAGTTGTTGGATATAAAAAATGGTTGTTAAACATAAGCAAACCTCATTGTTGAATATAATCAATCATCGTTGAATATGACTAAATCAGCCATCGTTGAATATGACTAAATCAGCCATTGAATATCCATAAATTGACTATTGATTTTTGCTATACATGGACAACCATAGTTGGCAGTTTTCAAGTTGTGCACTTTAGGGGAGGAAACTTTCACCAATGAGAAAATTCACTAAATTTTTGCATTTCACAAACATAAACTTTCACAAATAAATGCTTTTTAGTTCCGTCTATAGTGTCTTCCTGTTAGGTATATATATATATATATACATTAAGTTTATTGCTTGGATAGAAATGAAACTAGGTAACATGTTTAATGATTCTGATAATAATCTTATAATCGATGAAAAACTAGCTGCTGAAATTGAGCTTTCCAAAACTGGTGTTTCTATATGTATATATATATATATATATATGCAGAATTTGCACAACAGTGAAACTATTATGCAAGTTCTGTTCAAATAGTGAGTTTGATAAAAAGACCTATCTAGAATAGGTAAATGTAGTTAGCATACGTTACTTGTGATATTTATACATAGCTTAGTGTGTATGACTTCTCCCTTCAAACATTTTATGCTTGTTATGTAACTACACTCTTATTAAACACCTGTCACAGCAAAAATACTTAAATATAATTTGCATAAATGTAATATTGCTTTATAAGTTTTGATAGATTAATCATCCTAACTAACCATTCTTTTATTTAAAACATTGCGGTACCAAATACAGTGATATATACAGTTGATAATTATATTTTGTACTAGAACTACTGTCAGAGAAAATTGGAAAATGGGTGCCTATGCTTCACAGCCAGTTACTACTAAAGAATCAAGTGATGAAACTCATGATCATTTGGAATTTGGCGTATCTGGGATGCAAGGTTGGAGGATAAGCATGGAAGTAGGTATTCTTTCTAATAAGCTTAACAAGCAGTGTCCTTCCATTCCTTGGCTTGACAAACCAAAGTCTTTTCATTAATTCCACTGACTTCCTTTATTTTTTGTTGTCTTTCATTAGCATATTTTAATTGGGGCAAGGATGTTCACCTTAAGGATAATCAGTATATACCCCCTTTAACAATTTTTTTTAAGAAGTTTTTTCTGTTTAAGGCAAGAAGATATATTATAGTGTTTATTCAGAAAATATATAGTTTTGATATTAAAAAATGAACAGATTTTAAGATATTAAAGAAAAACTGAAAACATGCAAAAGGGTTACTGCCTATCCTTAAGAAGCTGAGTGTGGTTATAAGTATCCAGTATTCTATTACACATGCAATAAATAAGAGATTTTTTCAATAGATTTACTTCTATTCTATTTGAACCTTTGATAATTCATATAAGGATCCTTTGTTTTATGATCACATTGAATTGATTTCTAGGATGCTCATTGCACTCTTCCTGATTTGGATGGCAAAAAGAATTCAATGTTTGCTGTGTTTGATGGTCATGGAGGTGAAATACTATTCATTTTAAGCACCTATCCCTTTCATTAGCCTACAGCTACAGTGGTAAAACTCTTGAAGTTGATTCACAATGCTAAAAATCAACACACATCAATAATACAGTATACAGTACATATTTTATTTATTTTTATTCTTTTGTTAAAACTTTAATTTTGTTTTAGGTGATGAGGTTGCTTTGTACTGTGCTGAGAAATTGCACAAATTTTTATTAGACCATGATGGATATTTAGAAGGTGATATTAAAACTGCTCTCCATGATTCTTTCATGAACATAGATCAAGCACTAACAACTGAAGAGGTCAGTATAACTTTCTCATGGAATTGTCTATATTATATTTCAGGGTCTTGAAAGTCTTGCATTTTATGTCTTAATTTTTTTACAATTTTACATGCTTGAATTTATTTCTACACATTTTCTATAAATTATAATATCCTTAAATTGTCAAAATAAGGTTCGTTTTATTCCAATGTCAAATATTTAAACCGAACATATGTTGGCAAATACATTTTTAGTTTAGCTTTTCCGATCTTAGCAATTGTATAAGTAGGAAAAAATGCGCAAACATGAAGAACGAACATTAAAAGATACGAAATAACAATATATGAAAATACAAAGATACAAAAAAATAAGGATACAATTTTTCATTCAATTTAAGGTTCTTATGGAGAAGATTTAATTTCCAGACCAATTTATCGATATAAAACTCAATTGAAAAAAAACAAACTCAAATTGAATATGTTAGAAACATTTTTAACAAAATATATTTTTCCAAAATGAGAAAATGTATTTTGATCCTTAAATCGTCATTTTAGCATTTTGAGGATTTTATTACGTCAGTTTTGTTAACCTTGTGATATCATTTTTTCGGCATGCCTACTTTTACATGTAAATGCTGACCTTAAGTAGACTCACCTCGACTTTTACCTCGACACTGCTGAATACCGAGCTGAATTTAAAGCGCTGCAAAATAGTTACTGTTACTAGTTTTTTTGTTATTACTTAATTTTCTGCTATGCTGATGGTTTTTTCAGGTTATTGCTGAATTAAAGCAAATTCGAGGTGATAATATGGAACCTGATGAAGGGGCGGAAGATATATCTAAACTTTTGGAAGAAGCTAACATGCCTATCGATGAATTCCTTGCTAAAGTGAAAGTAAGATTAATTTCTCTACATAATTTCCATAAAGCGCTTATTCATATCAGTTCACACTTAACTGAACCCTTAAATATTTGAATACATATTTCAAAACATTTTATTTCATTGCAAAACATACGTTCTTCTATATTTTTTTGGTTTATGTAAGTTCTTCTTATTTAAAAATGTATAAAAGTACTTTTATTTTCATATGAATTTATATATATATGTAATTAACTAGAGTAGTGTGTATTGGTGTTAAAACTATATAGTTAAATGTATTTATTTCTTAAAAAAATATCATCTTCTGTATTGCTTTTAATTGTAAAAGTAATTCCAGCATTGCAAGTGCTAAAGAAATAAGTTTTTATCGCTTACTAAAAGATGAAAATGTACAAAAGGTTTCGTTATTATGCAAACTGGAAAGAGACAACTTGTCACATACAGACGGGCGTTGACTTTGTCACTATTATTTTGAAGAATCTTGCTTCCAAAAAAATTTAAAGGTATTTTTTTCCATTTTTCTACTTTCTACCAAATTAAATCGTATTTGAAACTCAGGAATTTCCAGGAATTTCAATGAATTGTATATAACGCACCGGTAATAATATTTCTGTTTCTTTACTTTTTCTAATCAATTCTCGTTCAGAATGAATTACTTGGATTACCTCGGAATCGATTGTCGAGGAAGGATGTTACACCAACAGTTTTCTTACAATATCAACAAGAAACAACAAAAAATCGATAAAGCAGATACCAAAAGTCAAGACCAAAGCAGCTCAAAATGGTTTCTTTTATCAAGGACCATAAATGTACAATAATCTACCATGGGAAATTTGTACTCTATTTTTTTTTTTTCTAAATTGAAAACTTATTTCTTAAAGTAACCTAACTTATCTATTTGCAGTTTTATCTGGCACCCCCTTTTACTTTTGTTACTTAACTTGCACTCAAGCCTCTTTCTGCTTTACCTTTTCCATACTTTATTTTGTTAATGTCTCCTTTTGTTTTTAAGTTTTTAACCTTTTTTCCGAACAGGACTCATTTGGAAAGCAGTAGTCTAAATATTTATAAATATGTATATACTGAAATGACAATCCTGTGTAAATATTTTATAAATAAATAAATAAATAAATAAATAAATAAATAAATAAATAAATAAACAAACCCAAAATCGTCGAGCATGCCAAAAAACGAAAGTAAATGAGGTGAATACATGTCTGGAAAGTACCAAAGCAGTGAAAAAAATTATTGTAGCTAGATCTGTTTCCACTCGAACCGTTAGACATATTGCAATATAAACTACTGCATCACAAAATCAAATTATTAAGTGTTAACCACAACACAAATTATATTAATAAATAGCGACAACAAGTCAGAAATGCTTACATGCAAGATCATTGAAGCGAACGTCTTCATTTGACAGACAATTTTTCACTTGCTTCTTTAATAAAATTTCGTTGCATTATTACCTAAACCAGAAAAAAGATTTTTATAATGGAATTTTATATTAGAAATTTATTATTAAATTTGAATATATATATATATTATTAAATTTGAATATATATTATTTAGAAATTTTAAGAGAATGACTCCTTTTTATTCATGTCTTGAACATAAATTTACTTTGGAAGTTCCCTTACATAAAAAAATGGATTTTGTAAGTGCTTTTGGGAACAGAGTGAATTTTACAGACATCACTCTTAACATATTTAATGTACATGTTTTCCTTGAGTTTTTATATTTTACCTTAAATAGTTTATTTATTTATTGTAGTTTATTTCTTCTAAATGCTTGTACTAATTTTATGAATTTTACCTTAATAGTCTTCAAATATTCTGTTTTCGTACTGCCTTTGCAATAAAATCAACACCTTTGTATACTTCAGGAGGGAGTGAAGGTGAAGCTTGCAGAAGGTGGAGTTCATGGTAAGGGAGATGATCAGGACAGTGCCGAAGACCATGAAGAAGATGAAGAAAAACCACCAACAAATGGTACGACAGAGAAAGAAACGAACGGACATCCAGCTGGTGAGTAAAAATCAATTTTTCTATTATAGGATTCTATTATAGAATAGCTTTTTTAGAAGATTCGAAAAAAATCTTTTCTTTTTGTTTGTGTGGTTTGTGAAGTTGTAGCTCGATTCTTTTTAGAACCAAGAAGCGGAAAATCAAGAAGGAAACAAAAAATGCCTGTGAAAAGGTAAATAACATTTTGTGTTATATCTAACTTTCTTTTTTAATCTTCTAATTTTCTTTTGCGTGTTTTCACATCTATTTACTGTTTATTGGTTTTTCTTATTTGCTTTTTCTTATTTTTATCTAGGATTGAGAATGATGAAGATGGCGAAAGTGAAAAGAAAACGGAAGAGGGTGTTTCCGATGGTTTATCTGCATCTTCCGGTTGTAGTGGAGGTAGTGGAAGCTCTTCCGGAAGTACTTCAACAGAAACTAAAATGGAGAAAGATGAAGATAATAAAAAAGAAGAGGTAAAACATCTATCCTATGATCATCCTATCAAATTGATTTAATTAATTTTTGCAATTTAGCAATAGCTTTTAGCTCATTTAACTGTCTAAGATGATTGTAATGTACATATTAAACATTCTTTCTCTTCGTGTAGAATAAAATAGAGGAGGAATCTGATAATGACGAAGATGACGACGACGACGATGAATATGACAGCGAAGAAGGAGATAGTGAAGAAGAAGAAAGTTCTGATGAAGAAGGAGAATTTGAAGATTCCGAAGGATTTAACTTCCAAGCTGGATCTGAGGTTTGTAAACAGAAACTGTATGGTTATAATCCTACAAGTGATGAAATATAACGAGTGAAGTTCTTGACTGAAGCTTCTAATCAACTACTTCGTATTTCCAGTCAACATTGACTAAGCAATTTGATGACCTGGGATAAATGTCAGGATCTCTTCTATAGTTGTATCACTAAGTATACAAAGTAGAATAGCTTTTTTTACTGACGAGGAGATGGGTATGGTATGACGAGGTATGAACGATATCGGGCTATTTTATCAAATATTTTCTTTGCACTATTCCTCCAAAATAAGATATTTGATTCTGTTTCTTCTCTCTCAGGTTGGCGGAGACAGTGGCACGACAGCGATAGTTGCAGTCATTCATAGCGAGAAATTATACGTCGCGAATGTCGGAGATTCGCGATGCGTCCTCTGTCGAGCTGGCAAAACTGTGGAAATGTCCAAGGATCATAAACCAGAAGATGAAATCGAAATTGCACGTATCACGAAAGCGGGTAGTCGAATTACTTCGGATGGTCGTATTGACGGGGGTTTGAATCTGACAAGAGCTCTTGGTATGTATAGTAAAAAATACTGCAGTAATATGAATATTAATCTTTCGTAGCTAGATTAGTCCGTTATGTTATGGTCGCATTTTAAACCTCTCTCCAGCTATTTGAGTTTCAAGAAATGTATATCCAATAATACTAATAAGCTTTTTACTTTACTACTATGCTAAGTATGATGTAGCGTGTGTGTATTTTGTTTGTATGTTTCACATTCTATTTATTTAGGTGACCACTTTTACAAAAGAAACAAAAGTTTGCCACCCGAAGAGCAAGCTATCACAGCACTACCAGATATCCAGGAAATCGAAATGAACAAGTTTGTTTTTTTGTTTGCTTGATTGTTTACTTGCTTGCTTGAGAGGATACTGTATTACTTTGGATTTTTGTTTTCAAACAAAAGAGAAATAAAAAAAAGTAAAAGATTTTTTTTTTGTTCTAGGGATGATGAGTTTATGGTTTTGGCTTGCGATGGAATATGGTAAGACTAATCAATTAATCAGTACATTATTAATTTAACAATAGATCATTAAGATAAATTAATTTTTACTAAATTAAAACTTAATTAAGTGCCGATGTCCAGTTAACTGCCCGTTTTGGGTCCAAATTACTTTTTAGTTACGACTTGCTTTCGTAAACCGTAAGGGGCAGCGATTGAAAGTGTTGTCGGGAGAGAATTTTGCCGCGTAAGAAAACTTCTCCAATTAGCAAGCATTTACCCATTGTTTTTGGTAGTTTAAAAAAACTTGTCTTGACGTACTGTTGTTGTCTAATTTCAAATAATAATTCTTTGTTTTTTGTTAGGAATGTGATGACCTGCGAAGAAGTGGTAGAATTTGTAAAAGAAAGATTAAAGAAAAGCGAAGAATCAGATGAAAAACAAAAATTATCCCAAATATGCGAAGAGGTATGATAGGGTACTAAATCGGGTTTTATCCAGCAATCAATCTTTTCTTTCAAAGGAACTGGTTTCTCATGTTATCTTTAATGTTTGTTTTTTATTTATCTATCTAATCTAATCTCTATTTGTATCTTTTCATTTATCCGCTAGCTATTTGATGCATGCATAGCACCTGATACTAATAATGATGGCGATGGATGTGACAACATGACATGCATCATCGTACGATTCAAACATGGTGACGATGGTAATATCGAATGTAAAAACGGACACGGTAAAAGAGAACTGAGCGACGACCAAGATTCTAAACAAAAATCCAAAAAAGCAAAATTAAGTTGAGTCAAACAGCGTTTTAGAAATTTGACTTGGTGGATTTGACAACCTTAATAACTCAACTCAACTCAACTCAACTCAACGCCCAACTCTTGTTCAACTAACATCATGGGAAGGTTGGGGGCGTGACGAGGAGAGGGTTCGAGGGTTTATATCACCATATGATTATTTGATCTAATTTCAATAGAAGAGATCTTTTCGCTTGTGTTTATGTAACCAATAGAAACATATTTGGTTATTTCTTCTTTACAAAGTCTGATCAAACAAACAGCTAAACTACCCATAATGCACCATATTGATGAAAGAGACTTTTTTGTACAATATCTTATCTTAATATAACTTTTGAGTTAAATTAGCCGTGTTCGTCAAAAAAAACAAAATCTAAAAAAACCTGTCCAAAGTCGAGCTTAAATATTTGATGAAATAGTTTTTTAGTGAGTGTTAGTATAAAACTATTCCACCAAATATTTATTAAATTTTCTTCGAGTGTTTTAAATTAATTTTTTAAAATGAGTAATATCTATTTTAAGGATATAGTACTAAGATCAACTTATTATTTTGTTTATTTCAAAAGAGGTAATTTTAACCTTTCATAGAGAAAAAGATATTTATATTCGAGATAAAAGACGTTAACTTCCTTTAAACTTTATATATTTATATATAACTATCCTATATATTATAAATTTTTCTAGGACTTATAGTTACGCCCTTTAAAGATTGTTCATCATTTTCGAACGTACTATTGACAAAAAAAACTTGTGACACCTTGCATGCATATGGTAACAATTTCTACACTTTTGGAATAATATTGACTTAATAGTATGACCAACGTTGAAGTGATAAAAAAACATCTAGACGTCCTTTTCGTTTCATAACAAAAGTTTGTGCAGCCGGTCATCGTTCAAAAACAGCTGGTTACAATATTTGCATTTAAAGATACTTTATGTAGAATTTGGTTTGCTGAACTTTTTTTTATATAATACTCTATAGCAACAGAACAGGCAGACATAAAAAATGTGTAGCCCCTGTAACATGGTGTTGTTTGCTTTGTTATATTTGGCTGTATTTGGGTAAGTAGCTATATAGGATGTACGACATACTATTCTGTATAACACAGAATGCTGTAAGTAGCTCGAAAACTCTGGTAAAACTGATCTAACTAATTTAAATATATGTATTTTCACGAATCATACATCAAGTACATTGATGACTTAGAACTTATATTAATTTTCAAAGGGAAATTATGTATTGAAGATTATTTGGAAAGTTTCCTCTCATTTAGTCCTACTATAAAAGGAATTGAATTTGAGAAATATGATGGATTCATGCACTTTATAAGTCGAGCTAAGCAGGGTTAAGCAGCAGTAGCAGAGCTAAGCTACTCAATCTTCCAAGTTACACTAAAGGATATTTTTAAAATTTAATTGTTTTAAATAAAGACCTATTATTCATATGCCAAAATTTTAGTCTGTTCTATGTAAACGCTATGAGAGTGTATAACTAATCAAAGAGTTTTTTTTATTATAGAAGGTCAATGTGCACATCGAGTTTCATTGGTGATACTAATGATGATAGTGTTTTGGATATTGCTGCATTCAACGTTCGTATATTCGGCGCCAATAAAGCTAATGACCTAAAATCCATGAACACTCTGGTCCAGGTGCACTTTCTTTTTATAAGGAACTTTAAATTTGATATCTCCTATTTTTGACGAGTTTCAGCCTCAAAGTTCCTTAAAAAATTTCTCTAATAGCTTTTCTTTAATTTCTATCGAGCTAGTTCCTTAACAGTTCGTTATTTTTCGATAGATTTTCTGATTACCTGATAAAAAAATAGAATTTTAAAACTTTAATATGTTTTTAGATATTGTTACGGTACGACTTGATTTTGATTCAAGAGATCCGAGATAGCTCTGGTACTGCCATACACACTCTTCTGAGGAAACTGAATGTGCAAGTTAAGACAGTATCATCGAGGTAAATGATAAAAATTCACTTATCGTTTAATTATTCACGTTTACTAACTCAACGATTAAATTAAGTTTACTTAATGTTTAAAAAAATTTTGTGAATGATCAAAATCACAAAAAATGATACGGCAAATAATTTCTTCTATCAAATACAACATTACTTGGAGTAATTAATCAAAAAATTCCATAAATAGTATTACAATTTCAACTTTTCCTATGTCAGGGCCAATTACAAGATGATTTTAAGTCCACGCCTCGGACGATCAGCAAGCAAAGAAGAATATGCTTACATCTATAGGTAGTGGGTATTGTTATTTCAATTTTTACACTTTCTAACTTTATGTAGGAACAAGTGGTATTTATGTTGTTTTTGTGAAAGCATATCTATCGAATTTGGTAAAACCTATTTTAACTTTCGAAAATTTAACTTTTACATGTTGAACATCATTACATTTTTTTTGAATAATTGTTTTAGATCTGACCTGTTGTCAGTATCGAGTTCATTCACATTTGATGATAAAGACGACGTATTTGAACGGGAGCCGTTCGTTGCAAGGTTCCATAGCACACTTGCAGGTATACGTGTAGTCACGCCATAGTAAATTACATATATGTGAGCTGGACTACACTCCTGTACAATGGTTTTTGTATACTATTTTTTACATTATTGAAACAATGCAATGTATTGTTGCAGACAACAACGGAAACAATTTAAATGACGGGTACAAAAGTTTCAGGAAAGTTCCATTTTACTAAATACATTCAACTTCCTTAATTTTTGAGGACCTGGCAATAAAAGTGCGCTGTTTAAATGTTTTGACCTCGGATTTTGCGGTGAAAAAGAATTGGTCCGTTAATATATGATTTCTGATATTTATAATTTTTTAATTTCTAAATACTTAGCAGTAGTAGGGGTATTCTCTATAATATTTTTATATTATAAAAACGTAAAGGACTAATGGAGAACATCCTCTCTACTGGTACTTTCCCAAAAGTATTTGTTAGCAAAGATTACATATTAATATATATTTATTTAAGAATGCTTTGTTATTATTCTCACTTAGAGGATTAATTTTAATCCTTATGCGATTATGATTTAATTTAAGCCGTTCCTGAATTTGCAGTAGCCGGTATCCATACTTCGCCACGCGATGCAACCAACGAAATAAGCAATCTCACCAAAGTGTATGATGCTGTCCAACAAAAATGGCAGCTCGATGACGTCATCATAATGGGAGATTACAACGCGGGTTGTGACTACATCAAAGAATGGGACGGGATTTCGTTAGCAAAAGACAGTCGCTTCTATTGGATTATTGACCACAGTCGTGATACGACAGCCGAACGGTCGGTTTGTCCGTACGACAGGATCGTTGTTGCAGGTCAAAAGTTGGTTCAAAACATTTTACCACAGAGTGGTGGGGTGTTCTGCTTTGATGAAGAATTTGGTTTATCGCGAGCTGAGGTAAGCGCAAATGTTTTTTTATAAGAGCAATGTCCATGAAATAAATCTCTTCTGTAATTTGCTTTTCGTCCTCCTGTATAGGTATTTTATTACCCTTTCAATTAAGTTTTTATACAGGGTCAAGCTTGTCAATCAGCAATATTTCTTTGAATTTTCTTTCTTTTATAACATCGTGTAATGTTTGTACTCATTGATAACATAGCATAGTTTTTATAGTTAGTCCCATTTACCAAAAAGATTTGTACCACCAACCTCTATTCTGTTAACTTCCTGGATGTAACGTTTGACCTAAACACTGGAACGTACCGACCGTACAAAAAACCAAATGACACTCTGCTATACGTTAATACGTCATCTAACCATCCAAAGCAAATCCTGAAACAGTTACCCATCTCAATTAGTCAAAG
>JAUEKX010075234.1:0-12952 GCA_031834005.1 Dendronotus venustus
ATTATTGAAATTTTATACATCTGTCGTGTCAATGTCAACAATAAACAAATTACATAATTGATTGATTTATAGATTAGTGAATCTTCAACACTATTCAATGAGATAAATAACGAGAGAATATGAAAAAGAACAATAATCGTTTTTAACGCTGCAGCACACTTAAAAACTGACCCGCAGATCCGAATAACGTCCAAATTGCAGAGATTATGAGTGTAAGATTCAATAAATCAATATATAAATCAATAATGCACTGCAATGGCTTCATTTTTGCTTTTAATTTGTCATTTTGATAAAGATTATGATGTCTTTTTGAAATCCTTATCCGGTTTTTTTGACGTCGTTTTTTCGCCAATGTAAAAATTCCGATAAATCTATAATTTTTGCTACTTTATCTTCTATTTTTGAAAAGAACACATACACTAACACATATAAAAACCAACATATGTTATTATATAATATATTAATAATCCTGTAAGTCCCCATTATTCATATCCATTGGCCCCTTAGGCTGCTACGGCCCTGAACAGTTAGTATTTAACTTCCAAAATTCAACTACATGTTGCATTGGATAACGAGCCCTTTCAGATTATAAGTTAGAAAAAAACTTCTCTGCACCCTTTGTAACTCAACATAATCTGTAATATCTGGCGTATAGACCAATTTAGGTAATTTGAAACTTGTACGTGATCTTCGAGCGGAAGACTATCTTGCCATACATTGCTCCTCAAAGCAGCTGTCATATAAGAACAAAAAAAACGACCACACATAAAGATCTTTGTTTTAATATAGCATAAGCATTTTTATAATTTTTTCGATGCAAAAATTAGTGACTGCATGTAAATGGGTTCAGTGAGAAAGGACTTTTGCCACTATTTATTTTTCGTAAGCGGAAAATTTATGTTTTCATTTTTTGTGACAAATTAAACGGTGAAAAAAGACCTCGTAAGTTGATAATTAATTACTGATCAATGTATTCTATTGAGTTATGCTATAGATAGAAAACATGATTTGCGTCATTTTTGTGAAATACCAATATTTCTTAGTGTTATGATATTTATCATAATAGCAGAGATATGAAAAAGTTTTTTCTTAAAAGTTTTTATTTGCTTTACACCCTCTTTGTTTTAAGAATTTCTTGTATAAGAAATTATTAAAAGGTGAGAATTAAACGAGGCTAAGTATAATTAAACCTCTTAATTTTTCAGTTTAAAATTAAGAATTTCTTTTAAGAAAACTTGTTGGTGGTAATTTTCAGCCGCAGCAAGGCAGCAGAATATAAAACCGTTCTTATAAAAAAAATGTAGCTGATAATGATGATGCTGACTCCTTGAATAAAAAAACAAATGCCGGAAGATCATTAAGTTGAATGCAACAATTATTTGCAGGTTTCGGTTTCGACAAACCTTTTCTTCCGATATTTAAAAGGGACGTAAGCGAGTCTGTCTCCTCATTTTTAACGCAAACCTTTAACTGAAACAACAGTACTATCCTGAAAACACACTCAAAAACATAGCAATACACAATGTTGAACTCAAGAAATATTGTTGTTTTTTGGCTATTTTGGTTGAAAGTCACAAGTTGCTACGTCATACCAGGTAAGCTGTAGAAATAATCATTTGCAACTTTTAATTAGATAGTGATGGCGTAAATCTCTACCACCAATTAAAAATTAAAAAGGTGCAGTGGGAGTTGCTGTTACAATATAATGGTGAGATTGTTTCTAAATAGCAGCTAGTAGAACTGTCTTTGCATGCGTAGAACGATAACTGGTTAGAACCAAGATAAATCGTCATGATGAAGTCTTTTTTAATATTACCTTAGCAAACTTTTTGTTCTTTTAGGATCGAAACTTTGCAGCAAAGAAAAGTTCGTTTTCGAAAAGGTTAATCAAAGTAAGTTAATTATCGTTAATGCTTATTGTTAAAAAAATACGAACGGTTTACATTTCATAATCATCAGTTTATGGTGGGGGTCAGACAATGGAACATCAGAAGTTGTTGCGGCTTCTGAGTCCGAGACAGCTAACTCATACAAGTCATTAAGTCTCGTGTCATCATATTGCCTTACTGAAGGTAGATATTGATCTACCAACAGGTAAGGATTACACCATACTGATGATAAATTGATAATTGTAAACTCTCCATAGTCTACTTTTCTCACTGTTTGTTTACTTGTGGTTTTTGTAAAATGTGCTGCAGCGTTAAAAACGATTTTTGTTCTTTTTCATATTTTCTCGTTATTTAACTCATTGAATAGTGTTTAAAATTCTCTAATCTATAAATCAATCAATTATGTAATTTGTTTATTGTTGACATTGACACGACAGATGTATAAAATTTCAATAATTTAGTTTTTTTTCATTCAGGTATTTAATATTTTTAAGGATTTTTGATGTTTATTTTCCATTATTAATTTCTTAAATTTTCTTGTATTTCATAATCATTTCTAATTTATAATATGAGTACAAGCGTATAAGCGTATCAATTTGAAAATATCAAGTTCTGTGAATATCTTGCATGATATTTAGTTTATTTCTACACTCTCCTCCTCTTAGAATATGTTGCCTAATTAATTTGTTACCACCAATTTCTTTTGTTTTAGATTCGACGCTGACTGAATCAGAATTAGCTCTTCTACAGCAAAATTGCAAAATCAACTTGAATCAATGCAATCAACGTGCTACTAATTTCTTATGGCTTACTCTTGCACACGATTCGAGAAATATGAAAATGTTATTCATTTTTGGGTTAAGCAATTTCATCAAGCAAGGTAAATCCAAAATGTTTGTGTGTCTGCAATTTATTTTATTACAAAGTTGTTGTAGTGTTTCAATTTCGTTCCGGATTGTTTTAACAAGGATAAAAAGAAAAATTAGGAGAAACGAATAACCTTAATGCTTAACCTTTCTCAGATTGTTGGGGTTACGCGATGCAGATATCTACTCCAACTTCAAGAAAAACAATTTATTTCAATTTTGATTCAAACCCAATCAGTGAATACAACGTAATGGAGGATATTTCATTTGGAGTCGATTATAATTTCACTGTTATTCCGTTACCCACTGGAAAACCAATAACTTATATAGCCCGTGCTCCAAGTAAGTCATAATCATCATAGTCCCGTAAAATAGTGTTATTTAATGAATACAGCATTAAACAGAAAATAATTACCAACTATAAAATTAAGACAACAAAGTCAATCGGAGTCAAATTAAATAGACTAGAATCGGAATATTGAAGAACGAAATCGGGCAATCAAGGGATATTTCATTTGAATTCATAATTGTAAAAACATTGGATATGTTTTTCACCTGAAATATTCGTCATCTGAAATCCCCATATACTTCCCTTACAATTATCACTTTTTGCAAATTGAAATTGTTTTTCTTATTTTACAATTAGTGACTCTGACAATTACTAAATGACTTCCGATTGTTTCATGTATAAATATTAAAACGTTGTTTGTGCTGAAGCACAAAAATACTTCCTTTGCAAAAATACTTCCTTTCCATTTATTTTCCACAAACTAGAAAAGATGGATCTGTGAAGGAGAGCTAGAAATCAAAGTTTTCTCAAGGATAACTACTTTTTTACTCTCCTCCGGAGATGTAAATTGACACACTCTGTATTTGCCTCTGAGTCTATGTTACCTTTTTTGTCCATGGACCAAATAGACTAGAAGGTAGTCTTAAATTGTGGTTATTGTTTTTAAGCCTTTCGCCATACTTTAAAAACTCAAAATTGATAAGCAGATTTTTTAAAGAAAATCTAATATCTATACGTTTTTAATATAATCTAACGTGAATTTCTTTCTAAATTTTTAGCATCGTGTGAACTTGCTGTTTTGATCCAGATATACGACAGTAAGTATATGTAAACAAATGGGTTGTTTTTACTTACTTATCAAAAATCTTTGGTCTGGTATATCAATATTAAACATCATCGTTCATCATAATTCTGATATAAAATTTTTGTTTCTTTTAGTGATCCAAAAAAGTAAAATATTTCAAAATTGTGAAATGCCAGGTAATTATTTATGCCAAGTAATTATTTAAAAACTCTTCAATGTCCATCCAGAATACAAGTTTATTTAATATGTTTTTGGACTCTCATGAAAATCTGGCTACGTTACCCCTTAGGTAAAAAAAAACATAGTCCCATATTATACTGTGATTTGGTAATGATTATTGATTCAATTGTGTTTAGGTTATGAAAAACGACTGTCAGTGGGGAAAACAGTCTGTCAACTCCATCCGAAAGACCCAATCAAAAGAAATGCTTTCACACGTACGCATTTGACTGAAAATAAATGCGAATTTCAATTGAAAATATAAACGCTGGTGACTATACCCAAACAACAGTTATCTTATCTTATGTTATCATATTATTTTGTATATATATATCACTAAAGGAAAATAAATTTTATGCGAAGATCATTGAAAATATTATTATGTTTGGCAATTAAACACTCTAGGCTTATATGCTAAGAGACCGACCAAAAGTAAAGGCAATTCTAAATTATATTTTAAAACAAGTTACGTTTTTTCCTGTGGATTTACAAAAGATATTTTAGAAGCCCGTACTAAAGAAATTACCAATGAGAATTGTAAACTGGCATTTTCAAGTATGAAACTAATTTTATCCAACTTCTACAAAATACCTACTTGGTGTATCAAACTATTTTAGTAAGTGGTAATACGTGGTAGTATTAAAACAATTGCAATAAATCTTTAAATAAAACTTTGATATCACTAAATTATTATTGGTTTTTTGTAAATATTGAATTTAAACTCCAAAAAATATTTGAGATTTTACATATACGATTTAATAAACGTAAGGATAGCTCCTCTGGAAACCCAAGGTTCAATGTGTTTTGGTTAAGTATATCGTTAAACAATGTCTACGTTATTTTTATCAGAATAGTGTTTCTACATGAGTATTCTTAACTTTTGGACAATTATCATCCTATAGTTTATTTTTAGCATAGTTTTAGTACAATGGGATTAACCTCAGGGAAGTATCATCACAGTTATTCTTATTAAAAAAATAACGTTTATTCTAGTTTAGTCCAGACGAGTGTAAGTCTGGTAGAAATAGAAAAGTCTTTTATAATTAGAATATTAGCATTAAAAGACGTGTCTATGTTACTCGTTTCAATACCCTACAACCAATGCAAAAAGAAATTCTTGATAAAAATATTCTTAACCCTTTTAAGAGTGAATAATTTTCAAAAATTTTGTTTTTTGAGGGCTTACCAAAGGTTTCCCAAAACGCGCTTAAACTTAACGGTTTAATAACAAAAAGGGGGCTGGTACTTAAAGAATGGAAAATAATTTACTCACTATTATGAAAGCATGCGAGTAAAATCGTTACCTATAAATCTTCAAGGATTCAAAACCATGCTTGCTCAACCTCACTGAATATTAATATAGGAGATGACTTTGTCTTTAATTTAAAACTCAAGCTACTTTCAACTAAAAATCAATCTTTAAAAAATCCAAAAGACGAAGACCTTTAATTTCGTAAATCCGACAGATAAAATAGCAAAATTTATTTTTTCTTAAAGGTCAAAAAAAAGTAATAAAACATATACAATAAATTAAGAACATGATTTAACTGGGTTTATATACTTTGACCTTAATGTTGACTTATAGCTAATACAAGCAACAGCTAAATATATAAAATATATAATAATAGAATAAATAAAAAGATTAGAAATTGTTATTATTTTACGAATTGAGAGAGGAAAAATCCTTGGAATAATAATGAATTGTTAAATCAACCTGCTAGACTGAAATTCTAGAATGCTAAAAATGGGGAGAAAAGGGCCAAGCTTTAGAATTCAGGTGAAAAACTGAAAATTCTCCTAACAAAATAGGAAACTTCATACGATTGAGATTCAAGTAATAAACTGGCTTAGACTTAAATAGATAACAATTGAAATTAATTTCATTCAAATAAAGGTAAATTTAAAAGATTAAAGTAAGGGTATTGTGGTTTAAGGACGACCAAAATCTTCGACGCATGATGTTTTACACCAGGATGGCAAGTTGCTCTTTCTGATGAATAGACCACCAAAAGTTCTAACTAGCCCGTAGAAGATTTTCGCTTGAAGTAAGCATTTCGGACGCAATAGGATCATGAATCCAGTCAGTTTGCAGTTACACGCGTTGATCATGTCTTGATGAAACGAAGAATCACATTTATTTCGAGTCCAACCATAATGTAGATTCTATAATTATACCAAATAAGAATCAAGGTTTTACAGGAATAAAAGTATAACCGGATAACAGTCATGCATTTACTTATACATTTTTTTATAAGAACTTATACATATACCAGGTATAACAACGTTAAGGTAGACAAAGATTTTACTGTTGAGAAGAGTTAATGCCTCTATACTGCTTCTATGGTTTCTGAAGATACGTAATAGTTGAGCCAGATTTGAAAGTAAACATTTTCTAGAGAGGATATCCTTATAACACAAGAAGTATTTATAGGCTCGTGACCATAAAGATGTTCTTAAACGGTTATCGGTGATCAGGATGTTCTATCGTTAGTTTGGCATTTTTCATTTCTCTTGGAAATGAACCTTTACGCTAACTAAGCATAGTTGACAGGAATGAGTTTTGGACAGTTTAGGGATTGTTTGGAGAAATGGCGAAGAGTTACACTAGGTGCTCTTTGGTATACATCATATTGATAAATAAAAAATTCATAGTATAAAGTATACTTACGCAAGTGTAGCACACATCATGTTTCGTACAAGTAGGTTCAATTATCGATTTGAATAGATATGGAGCGTTTTTTAAGGGACCAGCGCCACATCCGTTTGTTTCGGTATAGCAATCTATAAAGAGAATGTTGAATATGAATATGAAGAAACAACGTTAACATGGTAATAAAATTTCTTGGTGATGTACATTAGATTTACCAATATACAGGGTGTATCGAAAATGCATGTTTTTTTTATCTAGTCCTTTAGTCAGCAAACAACCTTAAAACGACCTCGAACGAATGTCAAAAAGGACCTCGTTTTAATGTCGTGGGCTGATAGAGCAAATTTCTAACTGTCTTTATTGATTATAAAAAGGTAGTTTATTCTAAAGAGCAATGCAAGCGTAGTAAAGGACATACGTTTTTAATTCAAAGAGTGGTAGACTATATTTCAGTTTATATGGACAGCAAGATTTTATATTTTATTATGCGTACTTTATTAGGTGGCCTGAACTGCACGTAGAAACCAATATGGAATATTTATTCTAGATTACCCCAGACATGTGTGATGTAACAAATGATATAAACCATGAACACCTACTTTTTGGTTCAGCTTTTATCTTTTGGCAAGCTCTTCGACGTGAAGATCTTCTTCTTCTTGCAAAGAGAAACGGGTCATGTTGTTGTCGTTCTCGTTGTCGGGAAACAAACTCTTCGAAATCTTCATCTTCGTCATTTGTGCTCAAACGTTTCCTTTAGAAAGAATTGATATAAATATAATGATTGTTGATCAATATTTTCCGATAGTTTTTTTAGATTTGAATTATTCTTTTACGTCCTGTTTATTCTGAAGGGCATAATTCAGAAATATAAGAGCGTAAGAACATAAGATCTCACACAATGTGTTCTCATAGTTTATAAGAACATTGAGGCTGAGTTGAACAAGGCAGCTCCATAACCCTAACTAACTAGCCTGATGTAATTTTATAAATCAGTTTATAAGTTTTATTTATAAAAAGATTGGTGTGTGAAATTGAAATTTCAATCATTTACCGATTCTCAGTGATTTCATCATAAAGAACTTCATCGTCATAGACTTCTTCATCAATATCATTAATTGCTAAATTTGTTCCAACTGATAGCAAGAATACCATAAAGATGAAAAGCAACTGAAAAATAATTTAATAAAGTTTAAGTTACCAAAGACTAGTAAACATATCTTGTATACATATATTATAAGCCTAATATAAAAGTCTCGACGTAATAAATTAATTTTTGGCTAGATTATAGCAATTTCAAAAAACGTGGAAACATTTTTATCTTGAATTGTCAACTGATTAGTTACTTAATTATAAAAAATAACTGAAAGTATGTAATATTAGTTGCAAGTTATTATTTATAATGTTATAAAGATGCTTTAAGAGATTCAAGGCCATCCACACCGCCATGACTTTGATAAGAATCTCATGACTCGTTACCAGACTTCTTCTCATTTTTTTGTAGTTAACTAATGCAAACCTAACTGATTGCGATTATTATAACCTTTATAACCTTATGCATCCTTATATTATCCTTGCGATTATAGATTAGTCTCCGTATTATATTCACTTGGGTACAAGTGTTACAGTAAAGATATTACAAGTAACAACCGCACTCAACAACAAATTAAGTATATAAACAAACCGAACACTACTCTAACATCAGTTTTTAAATGATAATTTTATTGATGATGATTGGTGATTTTATTTCCCTACATTAAAATGTGTTTTACCTTCATTATAGAAACAACTTGATGAATATTTCAAAGGTCGAATAATTTGAATAATTTGAAACCTTGTTCGTTGAGCTTGGACGTCAAACCGCAAATAAGTTGTTTTTATGGCAATCAATGATAATACTAAGAATCAACCGACAAAATGAGAAAGGTATTTCATTTCATTGTTCTAGTATCATCCATGCTTATGATAAACATCTCCACGCCTTCAAGAAATAAACAATAGCCGATAAAAAGGGTCCCAGCCGGCATACGACGTCGATACAACGGCGTTACAACGTTGTTTTTACATTTTGACGTCGTAACAACTTCCAAATGATGTCGTTCTAACGTCATGTGTCGGCTCGAGTGGATCAACATCGAAATCGAAATAACAAAAAAATCAAAACAACAACCAACAAACAAAACAGTCGTGCAAAAACGTAATCCAATCATGCAATATTTAAAACGCACTTACTAAAACAATATCAGATAGATGATAAAAATTAAAAAAATTAATACGCTTATGATGAGGCATTTTTTTATAAGGATGTCAAAACTATTCTTTCAGTAAGAACAAAATAGTATAGTATAAAATTTCTTTTAAAAGATTTTTTTAAACGGCTTTCTTGAGTATCGGTTTTTCTTTGTCTACTGAACAAAATATCGGGCAATCTTTTATAATCATTAATCATGATATTCAGCACATAGAAAATTCAAAATATTTTGCCAATTTTTGACTTTATTGTTTGTGTCAATGTGAGAAAACAGGTATGAGCTTTTTAAGCTGATATAATTTTGTTGAAACCAATCAAGCAATTCACACACTCGCCAAAAGAGTATTATGAAAATATCACTTCTTCATAAATCCCTATTATACATAACATATAAAACTTTATATAGTATACAGTATATTCACAAGCTGTTTGGTTATGTTGATGCTTATAGTTAGATATTTCAAAAGATTTACAATTGATAATCATCAGTTTATGGTGGGGGTCAGACAAGGGAACATCAGAAGTTGTTGCTCAACTTTTGAGTCCGAGACAGCTAACTCATACTAGTCATTAAGTCTCATGTCATCATATTGCCTTACTGAAGGTAGATATTGATCTACCAACAGGTAAGGATTACACCATACTGATGATAAATTGATTATTGTAAACTATCCGTAGTATACTTTTCTTACTATTTGTTTAATTGTGGTGTTTGAGATGTAGTACAATACATAGTAAATTATATAAAAACGTTTTATTGGTCTTTTTCTATTTGATTAAAAAGTGTTTATAAGTAAATATTATGTAGCTTTATTTAATGCTCATAATGGCACAATCAGAATTATGCGAATGAAATATCGTGTCATCTTCAATCTATTTTTAGTATTTAATATTTAATCTTAAAGATAGTAGTTTTTGATCTTTCTTTCTTTTTTTTCTTTCTTTGTTGCGGCAGCAAAAACGTCAGACAATTTTAAAAATGAAAAATAAAGTTAATGAGACATGTCCAGAATTGATGTAAAAAAACAATACACATTATATTTTTGATAATAGATAAACAAAAGATTAAAAGAGAACGACTAATAGCCTAACAATAAATCCACCAACTCTGGACAAGTATGAAGTTAATGTAACCATAGTTGCCTAGTCAAAAATATTTTGTATACTAGAACGTATTACAGAAAGTATTATATATACATGTATACACATATATTGATATAAAAAATATATTCTTACTGCACATATCTTCATCTTGAATTACCAATTGATTAATTACTCAGTTATAAACACTAACTGAATCTATTATAAGTTATTATTAATTTATCTCATAGCTCGTTACCAGGCTTCTTCTCATTTTTTGTAGTTAAATAATGCAAAGGTGTAATTAAACATTGCAATTAATCCAACCTTATATATGATTACACCTTCTCGTGGGTGTAGATTAATACGTAAGCATCCCTGTTACATTTGCTCGGGTCCAATAAAACATAAAAGATAATTGAATCAACAACAATTGAAGTTAGTAGCTATATAAACAAAGCCAAAGCTGTTCAAAAGTCAATTTTTAAACCCACGACACTAAATCATAAATAAGTGTTACTTTATAAGTGGTACAACCTGAATTTACATTAATATAATCATAATTTTCGATTGGTAAGCTCGAATATTTAACTACTACATGTCTATATTCCTATAACAGAGGCGGATCTAGAATGTAGCAAATACATGCGAAGGAGAGTGAAAATAAAATCATCTTGTACTACTTCTCATTGTTATCACTGTATCTTTGCTCTCCTACGCATGTATTTGCTACATTCTAGATCCGCCTCTGTATAACCACCTACGATAAAAATGAGACACGATAAGTTTATGTTGTTCAAAATCTACACCACCTCTCTATTTCCATTCACTATAAATAAAAGTATCCGCAAACAGCAGAGATGGGTACAGAGGGACTGCAAAAATCCCGTGTAAGAAATCAAAAAGTAATTTAATGTTAGTTAGAACATAACACTTGTTCAGAACGACCTGGCAGCACCTGTCTCAACCATTAGCAAGAGTCCTGCCGGTAGTGAAATCGAAGGGATCAGCATCTCAATCAATGGGGAACTGACAATCACCAACTTCTACAAACCACCAAACACACCCTTTGTTCCACCTCTATGCTATGATCACCCAGCGGTATATTCAGGAGACTTCAATTGCCATCATACCTCCTGGGGATATACAAGAAACGATCCTGACGGAGAAGCGTTGTACGATTGGTCTACCACCATTGATCTGAAGCTACTATTCGACCCGAATCAACCAAAAACCTTTCATTCGGCAATCTGGAAGACCTTCACGAACCCCGATCTCTCTTTCTTCACACACGATCCAAATAGTGTTTTACCTTATCCAGTGCACAACTTAATTGGAAACTTTCCAAAGTCACAACACCGAACTACAGTCATAAGTCATCCTGCTTTAATAGAGTACACTCCGACTACACCTCTACCCCGCTGGAACTTCGGTAAAGCTGATTGGGTACGCTTTAAAGAAGCCACAAGAAACATGTGTGACGACCTACCTAACTTTTTCGACATCAACCTCTGCTACTCCGCATTTCAGCTAAAACTACTCAAAATCGCGCTAAACACAATACCGCGAGGCTTTCAAAAGAACTATATTCCTGAATGGGATAACACCTGCAAAGATCTTGCCTCGAGCCTTGAGGATGCAAGATCAATAGAAGACAAAACGTTGATATCTAACCAACTTATCGATCACTTAGACTCAAAACGAAAACAACGTTGGATCTCATCTGTTGAAGATGTTGACATGAAATCTTCAAGTCGCAATGATCGTGACGAGATTACTTCCTCGCGAGGTTGGGCCGACGCAGAATGGAAGTCTCGATGGAACGAATCAAACCATCAACTGAAGCAGTTTATTCCCTCTTCATCACCTAAACCCCTGGATGTGGCTTGAAGCGCAGTGAATGGGTTCTGCTAAACCGCATTTGTTCTGGTTATGGTCGTTTTGCAAGTTTTATGCATCGAATTGGTCTGAGCAATAATCCTAATTGCATTTGTGGTGATATACAAACTCCTCAACATGTTTTGACTTACCAAACGATAGGCATCCGAGGCGATATTAGAACTGTTGATGATGACTTTAGGACTTGGCTTGCTTCGAATATTTTAGATGTCTAATGTTTTTTTGTCTTCCGATCATACGCATATATATATATATAACTAACATTATTTAAAGTTTATATGTGAATGCACGTCAAAATTACACACTGACGTAACTTCGTGTTAATTTCTTTGGACTGACAATTAAGTTTTAACAAAGATATCTGAGGATTTTATTCCTTGCATTGAAATGTCATAACAATTTAATGTCACTTACCTTCATTGTAGAAACGACTTGTTGAATGATAACGAAGAACTAAAACCACGTTCGTTGAATTTGACTTAAACTACCGATAACCTGTTTTATAGCAATCAACGATAACACCAAGAGAAGGCTCAACCCACGATATAAAATAACGGAATGAGGAAGATATTTTTGAAAGCTCAACACACGATATGAAATAACGGAATGAGGAAGATATTTTTGAAAGCTCAACACACGATTTGAAATAGAAACGGAAAGAGGAAGATATTTTCTGAAGATCATTTTTTTTGAACTGTCGCGAGTGAAATTCTATAATTATGTTAATTACAATGTAATTAATCACGGAATTATTAATTAAAGAGTCATTAACTATCAAGAGACTTAAATCCGCTTTAAACAATCAAGTTACGTCGTATCCTCTTGAGATGTTTTACTTGTTCAATTTAATCAATATAATTATTTTTACAGTCAAATTTTGGAATGGTAGAATTTTTCATTTATTTTCTAGTGATCATAGTGAGAATAAACATATTTTCAACTTTTTTACACTATTTTATCTTTAGCTTCATTTTACTGTTTTTAGCTTTACCTTTCGTTCGCAAAAA